>JACGAQ010001377.1:0-61659 GCA_014119065.1 Orius insidiosus | reverse complement strand
AGTAGAAAGAGGGGAGAAAAAAAAACTGATACGGCTATAGTGGTTTGATTCCGAGATTAAGGTTGTGAGCGTGTGAGCGTGAAGACCGATCAATCTTCATCGAGCCCAATCGTCGAGATCCCGGAGCCCGGGGATCAGGCACGTAGGCAAACAATGCCCCGGGATCCGAACATCTTTCCCGGCAAACATCCGACGCTCTTTCCCTTTCCACTCTTTTCACCCTTTCCTTGACACAGAAGAGGGCGTCTTTTGCTATTTCAACGGCGGTTCCGTCTCTCTCTGATCACTCGACGATCGATTATTCGTCAAAGGCGGAGAGGGGAATCCACGCACGGAATTTCGAATTCGTCATATTATCAAGCACGTAGTTCACCCGGGCTTTTAACCCGTCGTAAAAACGTTCTCAACGTTTGTCTCTATACTTTTAAACTGCAATAACGTACTTAGAAAAACCGAGAACTATGTACGTAGATCATAATATTTTTTCGAAGTAAAATCTTAGAAAGAAAAAAAAGAAATTCTTATTATACCAAAATCCTCAATCATACCGGGTTTTCCGTTTTTTTTTTTGTTGGACTTTTTAACTTTTTTAAACAATTTTTTTCTCTGTTCTTGTGTTGTAATATTATTTTATCTTCATCCCAATTAACGAAAACAGGTCAACAATAAAAAAAAAGAAAACATTTTCTACCCTTTAGGAGACAAACAATTAACGTTTTTACAAAAAACAAATGAGAAAAATTTGATATTCATAAAACAATTTTGGGCTAGGGATGTATAAAGACTATTATTGTTGTATTTCAAATGAATATATACATAGGGCGGGAAACATGCCTGAGGGTAGGCGAAGGCAATAGCTCAGTTTAATTGAATGTAGGACGTGAGTGCTTGCATTACATAAAGGGAGTGAGCTTGTATAAAGTCTTCGCCGGAGGGTTAGGTCTCGGTGAGCCTTGTAATTGGTTTCATTTCTGAGTGACATGTTCTCACTAACCTCAACCGAACGCCCTTCCCTCAGACTGCATGATTTCTTCAATATGCAATCTATCTTCTATTAGACTATTCCTTTATAACAATTTTTATGTTGTGTATTGAATGAGGGTGAGTCACGCACTGTTGTAACGGGGCTCGAGTCCGACTTTTACTCTAAACAACTTTAAAATTGGTGGCAGCTCTGTGGGTTGTTTTGCAGGATATTGAATTTTTTAGTTTACACTAAAGTGGTGGCAGCGCTTAGCGCTTTATCTGTTCGCGTATTAACTCAGCTTAGCCGTCAATCTCGGCTAGACCATTTCAAGCAACCAATACATTTTAAATTTTTTGTTACTAATTTACTTAAAACGTCTTGGTTTCAACTTCATTTATTCCACAATGGTGGACCCCCTTATCGGAACACTTAGCGGAATGATATTTCTTTTATTGAGCCGTTAGGGACACTATATACCACGCTATCTTTGTCCCTTTATGGCCGAATCCGTCTATAAAATCTACAACTTTATAGTGACAAAGGGTTAAGAAGGATCTTGTACCAGAGTTATGTAAGTTGAAAGTCTAAAAAAGTTTACTTCTATTTTTAAAATTTAAAAGAAGAAAAATAATTATAAGAGTTTAATCCCAAATGCTTTTCGCAATTTCCCTTCGTTTATGGCGATAAAAAGGGAAGGGGCAGAGATTATTATTTTATGTATTCGCATTACGTTTGAAAGCGGAGCCGGTTAGGAGCCCGAAAGGGAAATAGAAACCTCGATTTTTCCTCTCCGGGTTTTTTTTTTCAGTCCCGTCTTTTTCCTTCCCTTGTAATCGCCACAGATCATTTATTTTCTCGGTGATATTTGGATCCGTGATGATAATTTCCCTTACGTCTCCCATGTTATTTATGATTCGGGTTTCTCAAAAATTACGGATGCTAATAACATGACTTTTTAAGTCATTATTTATATCGTTTTCAATTTATTATACTCAAAATTGGTGGCAGCGCTGCGAGCTGGCAGGATATTAAGTTTATTAAATAAAGTTGTTAATTTTAGATTAAAAAGTTTCCATTACATAGGTGCATATTTTTAAAAAAAAACTTTCGATATATAATTTCTTTTGAAAATTCGCCGCTTGACAGACATCGCTTTTTGTTCGAAGAAAAGGAGTTGGTTGTAACTTGATCAGTTTTAATTACTTCATAAATTTTTCTGACAGGAATTCCCCTTCAAAGTGAGTTTAATAGGTTTTAAGACGAGAAGACCGGAGCGAAAATATTTCCCGGTGAAAAGCGGTTAATTAATTTGCTAAAACAATTTTCCTTCACGTGGTGTGGGCTAGAAGAAAAAAAAAAGCTGAAAGTTTTTTTTCCTTCGCATTTGCATGGCTAGAGGGCGAGATGGGCCGAACATCTAACATAAATGAGGGTGGGGAAGATTCTCCACTCTACCCGCTCTCCTTTTTCTTCTCTCTCACTCTCTTTGCTCCTTATGTAAATTAACTTTTGAAAGTTTACTTTGTAAGAGAGGGTGCGCCCTTGCAGTTGACTTTACTTCAAGCCTCGCCTTGTATTCGTAATACACTAATAACAGAGCTTATCTAAGCTAAAGTGCGGGTCAAAACAGCGGGTTACCTGAGACGAATTCTCCGGAAATGGATTATAAAAGTGAACACTGAAAGTGTCGCCATCCAGCGCTGCCCTAAAATCACAGTTTCTTTTAACTTCCTTAAAGAAGTTATTGTGATACCCTCCACGTCGGGTTTTGGGAAGGGGTCTTCCAGACCCCGTAGGATAAATTCGAATATGGATCTACACCGATCTCAACTTTGTCTGTGAGCCGGCCGGCCGAGGCCGTAGCATTTTTTTCCGGAACACTTTACGGCCACAGTTTTCAACCGATTTTCACCAAATTTTCACACAAATTTCTTTAGCCGTGAAGAAGAATGTAACGAGCGATTTTTGAATTTCGAAAAATGGCGGAGCTATGTCTGTTTGAAATTTAAAAAAATTGCTGCGGCCGAATTCACCAAATCACCAATTATCCTTATATTTTAAAATTTTTGGTGTAAAAAAATTGCCACTTTTTAATTATTATTTTTTTTTAGTAGAAATTCACTTCTACCCATTGACAAAAAAAAAACTTGTAGAATTTCGAAAAAAAAAAAAAAAATCAAAAAAAAAGAAAAAAAAAAAAACTAAAAAAATTCGAAAAAAAAAACTTAAAAAATTCCCCTCCTTATACTTTCCCTCCCTTATACTTCCCCTCCTTATACTTCCCCTCCTTATACTTCCCCCTTATACTTCCCCTTATACTTCCCCTCCGTGTATCCTCCTTCCCCTCCTATACTTCCCCCTCCTATATTACTTCTCTTTAAGGAAGTTTTCGTTGGAAGCTCTTCAAACCAGTACTTTTATTAGCGACCATTTAAGGCTCATTCAGACCACCAAAAAAATCCAACAATTTTTAAAATTGACCTAAATTCATTAAAAACAAACTAGTTTCTATCATAATAAGGAAAAATTCACAAACTTAATTATAAATTTTCGTCCAGAAAAAAGGGAATAAACGACTTTTAAGTCAATTTTAAAAGAAAAACTCAATTACGAAATATTCAAAGGTGATTAAGCGCAGTGGAAAAAGGCTCTGTATATAATTCCCATGTAAAATAAAATATATAAAAAAAACGTGAACGGGAAGGCCTTTCGGAAAGGGAGTTATTCATTTGGACTTTTAAATTAGTCCGGAGCCCTCGTAGGTCCTCGGGTAAAGGGTTATTAACAATCTCGAGAGAGCATATTTTTTAAATGAAGGTTTTATATAAAGTCCCATCCTTTTTTTTTATAGAAGGGGGTCGGAATAGGTATAAAATGATTTAATCTCTAAAATCATAAGACCTGAATAGAAAAGAAAAGGGGAGGAGAAAAGAAGCGCAGGCGCACCTACGAACCCAACCTCCTGGTCATAAAAATTGTCAAAAATTTCTCTAATTTTCCAAATGGTTATTTATTTTTTAAAAGGTGATTTTTAGAGAGTGATTGAGAAAAAAGGGGGGAGTTCACTTTGGAAAAGTGAAAGTCCCAACCCTCTTGTCCCTTTCTCTTTTTAGTAACTTTCCCTTTTCACTTCCCTCACCCACTTTTCATCATCGACTCTCAACGAACCTTGACAAATTAATATAAAACCTTTTTCTCCCAAAAAAAAAAGTCGTTTTATAAAGTTTAATTTGAGATAATAAACTTATAATCTGATACTAAGTTTTAATCATGGGGGAATTCAAATTTAATTTCGGAGGCCTCAGGTGATATCGGGTCAATCTTGTCTTGCGGTGGAAGACCCAATTTTCGAGGTGAGGAAAGTCTTCTATTTGATGGAAGGAAATGCTACTTCACGCGTCCTCCCCTCCAACGCCCCCGACGCCACACACACCCTAAGTTTGAACTCGTGACCGAAAGAGAACGCATTAACTCTCCCCCTTTCGCAAACCCCTAAAGATAAAACGTGACTAACGTGACATCCAGGTTATTTTTTTAAAAGCAACATTTCCCCTGCCCCATCTCTCTTTTTTAACAAAAATCGTTATTCCGATTAAATTTATATACTCATTTATAGCCAGACGTCACGAAATCAAACGATAAAAACTGATCAAAAGACCATATTTTTTTTAATTATATTTTTTTTTGTACAGTAATAAGATACTTTAATCGCAGCAAACGTCCCAATTAAAATTTATTTTTTTAAGGGGTTGGGGACGTTGAAAATAGGGATCCGTATTAATATCATAAAAACAAAGGATTGAAAAATAAATCGTTGAATATCAAATGACAATCCTGTCATTATTTATATCGGAAATGAGTAAATCACGTAAAAAAACAAATAATAAAATAAAACATTTCATTCGGGAACAAAAAATTCAACTGGATATTCGGCAAAAAGTCTCGGATTTTCACGTTCGATCCCCGGGTTGTGTGGATGGATTTTTGTTTACCCGATGCGTTTCGGCTTAAAAAGCCTCTTCAGGTGAGCTATTCCTTATATCTCAATCATTTCTTTTTACAGTGATTCTATCCCATGAGTGTCTTCGTGGATAAAGCGGGAAGCCTCAAACCTTCGCCGCCACGGTTTCCCTAGAGATAGAGCCACACGCCACCTGATTATTGCTTTTAAAATATTTATGACGTGTGCTTACCATTTTGTCATTTTCAATAAATTAAAACTAAAATTTAATCACCCCAAGTTTAATAATACGAATAAAAATTTTATTCGTTTTTAAAATCGTTATGTAGACTAACAGATCCGTTAGTGAAACAGTAAAGGGTATGAGTGGCAGAGATTGGTGTGGTTGGGGGGGTGCTGTTTGGTTTACTTGCATGAGTAATGACCCGGATAATTCTACGTTTGAATGCACCTATGCTGCTTGATTTCCATTAACTGATTCAGTTGTGCCAACAACGTTTAGGTGTATACCCAATAATTAATAATCCATTAAAGGAGAAAATGGTTGGTACTCGACGTTATCCTATGTAGAGGCTTGAAATTTTAATATCAGTTTAGAAAACACTTTTAGACTTTATTGATTTTTATTTTAAAAATATCGCTGCGTAGGATAAATAATTTAAGGGTAAGGATTTTAATTTTGAAATTCGATTTCTTCATTTTTAGGGAGGCTACTCGTTGGTCTGTGGGGAAAGGGTTTTCTCGACCCCAAGAAAAAAATTGTTCTGTCTTTGGAAAAAAATTCCGATTGTAGGGACCAATTTGGGCTTTTCACGCCTGTTCCTAGTAGCCTGGCTGTGCGAAGACCTTCAATTTTCGGAGTAGCATTTCCATTTCCCGGGAGGAACACTAAAAAAAAATTGCCATACATATTGGGAATTTCGCTATCCAAAAGCAATTTTTAACATTAAAATAGTACCTTTTCTAAGCTAAAAGTACCACAAAATTAGAGAATGCAATCCCTCCAGCTGTATATACTGGAAGGAATTGCAGATTTAGCCGATAGTTAAATCAGCATGAGATTTTATAAGGAAGTAAAAAAATAGATAATTGGACAAAATAAAAAGTTTAGAAGAAATATGTTTAAGAAAAATTCTTAGGTAAATATAAAATGTTTTCCTTTTTAATTGGTTTACTTTTTAAAAACTTATTATAAAAAAAAATTTATATAGAAAAAAGAAAATATCAGCAGAAGTCGCAGAAATCTCTCGGGATTTTATAGGATTAAAAGTTTTAATTGGTAAAGACATGTGTAATCCCTCCAGTTAAGCTACTTTTAGTCCGAGATAATGCCAAGTGGCGAAGCCTTTTAAGTTTTAACAATCCTTTGTTGAAAAGTTCAACGCAAATATTTGAAGAAAGCTCCCCTTCCTACGTCATAAGGTCAGTTGGAAGATAACCCGTTTATTTTAATGTTGAGAAAATCCCTTTTGATGATTTGAATACACAAATCGCCCTTTCATCCAATTGACACGAAATATCTTGATTATGAGGAAACAATAACAGATAATGCCGATTACTTCATTATCTTGAGTAGCGGGTGATTAATTTATGTTTAAAAATCATTATTCAACAAATGAAACATAAAACATTAGGTTATCAAACATTGTATCTTAATATAAAGGGAAATGCTAATGGATTATTGCCCTAAAGCTATTTCGTAAATCAACAAGTCTCAATCATATACAAGAACTGCTTTGTGATATGAAGGTGTAAACATTTGCTCAACTCTGGATTGTTAAGGTAACACAATTTGCTTTTTAAACAAAACCTTAATAAATTAATAAAATATTAGGTTTCAGTTTAAAGGCCGTTTTCCTTGCGCTGTGGAAAACGGAGAAAACTGCGCAATTTTATTAAAGCCCGAGAGCTTATTTCAAAATTGCGCAAGCAGGTCCTATCGTGTGGACGGTACTCCGTCGTATGATACTGCTTTGCTCATCATTTTTGGTAATACTGCGCAAGTGAATCCTTGTGGTCTTTCGGTTCTTTTTTCAACCGAGTGATCGACAAAGAAGGGGGATGTAATGCATCGGTAATAGACGTCCCTGGAGGGTAAGTCTGTGTAATTGGTGGACCTAGGGCCTTCGTCCCTCCGCCACCCCGTGCATCGCCTAATCCCGAAGCTCGTCCCTCCCCTAAATCCTTCACGACCCTCCTTGCCCTCCACTCTAATTGTCCTTTAATCCCACCCGCCCCCCGGCCTATCCCGACGCCGCCGTCCAAAAACCCGACGACCATCTCCCATCTATATACAATTAAACAATTCAAATTATAAACGACTCCGGGATTAGAGGACAGGCTTTTCCGTTCTATAAATCAATATATTACTCAGCGGGAAAGCGAAGGGGGTGTCTTTCACCCTCTTTTTTTTCACAAACGAAAATGCCAAATAAGCAAATCAATGAATATTAAATAAAAACATAAAAAATGCACAAAATCATTAGAATCCTTTTAATTAGAGAGCAGTAAAGAATTTATTGCATATCATAAGCTCAACTTAAACCGTCCGCAATTTGAATGAATGAATGAAAAAGTACTTTATTTTCAAGTTAGTTTAAATGTATAAATAAAAATAAAAAGTTTCTTCTTTTACAATTATACTTAAACATTATCCTGTTTCTTGGAAAATATATTTTAAAATAATACAATACTTTTGAATTTATACAATTATTTTATTTACAAGTACCATGTTGTACAGCATGGTTTTTTAAAAAACCGTCTGCTGGAGAGTGAGTTTTCTTTTTTTTTTGTTTATATTTTTAATTTTAAGTTTAATTTCATTTGCCTATTTGTTGATTTGTTGATTGAAATTTTAATAGTTAAAGTAACTGACCAATTCATTTCGGTATTCCAGAGCGTGTCTTACGTATTTGATTAATCTTACCGATCCGGGTTTATTCAATTCCTGTACCAAGTCATTCTTTGTGATTTTTGATTTTCCCAAGTACAAATGTCTAATTTCCGCCAATATTGTGCAATTTGCAATGAAATGAATCGTATCTTCCTTCACTTTATCATTACATAACGAACAAATATTTGAGTTTTTGTTTCTGACAGGGGATGAGTTTAAAAATAAAAGTTCTCCTCTTAGTTTAAACCACCATCGAGCAATATAAGACGACTTAATTTTTGAGGGGCTTGAATTAAAATCAAAAAGCTGCTTGCTGTGATCAAGTTCCTTGTAAAGAAGAAAATTGGAAGTCCGAGATAGTTGGTCTAAGCAATCTCTATGGTGCCTTGATCGGATAGCTTCTACTATCTTGGGCAAAAACGAAAGCCATTCTGCACTATTTTCGAGGGAGAGGGAGAAGTTTAAGTCGAGTTCGAGGACCAATTCATTTAGAGCACTGAACCAATATGTATTTGCCTTAATCGTTTCAACAGCTATGATTTTTGGCAGTCTCGAATCTGCAAGAACGAGGACTTTAGCAAGATACTTGAGGTGCAGTTGCAGTGTATGTATATAGACTAAGTCTACACCTGTCTCTAGGTATATGGCATACTTAGGAGTAAACGATGGAAGGCCATAGAGTTTTCTAATGAAGTATCGCTGAAAGGCTTCTACTTCTTCGTAGCGCTGGAAACCCCAGGCTTGGCAAGCGTAGCATAACATTGAGCGTGAAACGCTAAGGAATATTTGAAACTTATTCTTGAACGCGATGTCGGGATTGGAAATAAGTTTCGCCCACACACTATTAATGGCATATTTTGCTGTGTAACTTTTTTGGAAAAGTGCTCAGATAGCGATAGTTTAGGGGTGAAAACTACTCCTAGATATTTATACTTGTTAACGACTTCAATTTTTTTTCCTTTAAAAAACCACCTTTCATTTTTTGCAGCCCTTCCACCGTTCCTAAAAACCATTATTTTGGATTTCGCCAGATTCACGTTCAGATTCCATTTGGTACAATAATCTTCTAGCTGGTCTATATTCTTCTGGAGTGCAGTGGGTGATTCAGTTAAGATCACAATGTCGTCTGCGTACATCAGAATTTTAACTTTTGTATGTCCACATCGTATCCCATAATCTAGAGTTTCGGGAAGGTCGTCAAGGAATAACGAAAAAATTAAAGGACTCAACACACAACCTTGCCTTACTCCCGAAAACACCTCAAAGAACTCCGACATACCATCTTTAGTTCTTACGGCAGACTTCGTTTGCATAAATGTGGATCTTAAAATGTTTAGTATTTTTCTGGAAAAACCGAGCTTGGCTAATTTTTCAGGAGATGTCCTCTATCGACTGAGTCGAATGCCGCTTTGAGATCCACGAAAAAACCATAAACTTTATTACCCTTTTGACGCAACTTTAGTTTTATTATATTTGATAAAGAGAATATGTGGTCTACTGTCGAGAAACCTCTTCTGAACCCTGCCTGGTACTCTGACATCAAGTTCGAACCATCGACAAAGCTTTGCATACGATTCAACAACAGACTTGCAAAAGTTTTGGCATCCGTGTCTATACATGATATGCCCCTGTAGTTGGACGGGTCATTTTTATTGCCTTGTTTATGCAATGGGATAATTATTGACTTTCCATAAGACGAGGGAGCCTCACCGTGTTCAAATACAAAGTTGAAAAGAGACAATAGCCTATCCTTGAATTCTGGGGTCGCGGATTTGAGGAACTCCGATGGGATCCCGTTAGGCCCAGGGGTCTTTTTAGTCTTTAATGCTCCTATAGCATTATTAAGTTCTTCTATAGTGAACGGCGCATCTAGCACCTCGTTACTAAGGGCATTCAAATCGGGGAAACTATGAAGGGAAACCAATGTGGGGTTAAGCAGGTTCTTGAAGTGATCTTTCCATGTATCCTGCGTGATACTACCTGCGACGTTTAAACTTCTCGTTTTAAATTTGTTCGCAATCATCCAGAACTCCCTCGCGTCTCTTGCATTTGCAAACTTACTAATCGTTTCTTCGAAATACTCCCTCTTTTTTTTCTGCCACAATAGTTTAAAATCTTTTTGGCATTTCGTATACGCTTTTCTAGTGCTTGGAGTATCCGCTTTACGAAAGAGTTTAAGTAGTGCAAGAGTTTTTTTCCTCGCAGCTAGACAGTCATAGTCAAACCAGTCATTTTTTCGGAACAATCGCAAAAAATTATCACTTCGAGATGGCCACGATGCTTTTATCGCCTCCTCAAAAAAGTTATCCATGTGAGATGAAACCGGGACGCACCGGGGGATGAATCGATAAACTTATTTAGATTGTTTTATAGGCTTCCTCCATCTTGGGATTCCATACTAGATTTTCTAGGTGAGCCCCTCTACTTAACCGTCCGCAATTTTTCAGCTCCTTTTGACACAATGAGCACTAAAATTAGGAGGGTCGAAAAATGAGGGAAGGAGTTTAGACCGCCTGACACCCACAGAAAAGGGGTTAATGCTGAGCGGTGCGGATAAGAGATTTACGATGTAGCGATTTTCGCGGCCCTTCTAGCGCTCCACAGGTCCGCCCTTCCAAACACCTTTTTAGCATCCTCAACAGCCTCCTTAAGAGTTGTTTATTCGTTAATGTCCCACCGTGGCGACGAAGAACCTTTTGTATTGAAGATCCGTCGTCGAGAATAATGGATAAGCGGTTCGAGGTGCCCATTTCCCGGAGCTCCAAAGCACGCCAGTATGAATAAAACAGGAGCTTTACCCACTTTCTCCCTCCAGACCTCGCAGAACCGCCACTTCAACTAGCATGTGTTCTAGCTCTCACAACACTTTTCGGAGGGTGAGCTCTCTTATTAAATACGAATCCCCTCCCGAAAAAAACCTTCCGAATTTTTTATATTCTAAACGAAATTTCGTATTAAGAATAAAACACATAAAATTCTCTTATTTTTTATATTGAAGAAAAACGTTAATCCCATGATAATTAAAAAAGGGAAATCATTTTATTAAGGCGGCAATAAGGTTTGACGATTAGGTAAAACTGTTCTTCCATTAAATCTCCATATTAAATCTATTTGGGATGCATAATGTATTGAGAGGCTAACGAGGGATATACCGTGAGGGGGACCTAACTACCTCAAGCTCATCGCACCCTTAACCCTCGGATATTAAAGTTTTATGACTCGCGATGCTAAACAGTTTTGACGCGTCGAAATCAATTTTTGTTTTTTCACTATAAATTTCCCTGAGGCTGGGGGAGAGCGAAAAGTGAAACCTGACTTGATTGGATGCCCTTTTCCGCCCTCCTTTTTCCCTGATTACAACAATTAGGGCACAGCCGGGCTAATTGAGTGACAGAGACTTAAGCCTCAGTAATTGTTGGGCAGACAATCACAATGAACCGCTCATTTCCAAATCAAATTAAAAATGCTTCATTTCTTCGTTTAGGGAAAAGAAGGGGGACCTTTTTGTTTTAATTTTTAACATTATTTTTAAACTTTTTGACCTTGAAAGTTTTTAGTTCATGTAATTTGCCACTAGCGGAAAAAATTCATCAACATAATATCCTACTCACTAATCGTCGATTGCGATAAAAGAATTAAAGAGCTAATCAATTAAACGATTTTTTGGCTTTTCACCAAGAATACTGATGTGGAAACCACATTTTGAACTTTTTTTTGGTTTTTTTTCTCTTATTTATCCTCAAAACCTATAGTTTGTCACGTTAGTTCTAACACCGGGCAAGTCATTTTTCCAGGGTTTTCAGGAGAGCCAAAATACGGATTAATTTCTCATTGGAATCAATGCATCACCTGTTGGCTAAATCGTGAACTACGCGTTTTCTGTTGGTAATAGGGTTAAACTACCAACGGAATTCGATTCTCCACAAAATTTACCATCAGAAACAATGCTAACTCAAAATTGATAAAATGACTTATCCGGTGTTAGAACTAACGCGACGATTTGCTGTTTTTTTTTCCATTTTTAACCGAATTTTCGGGAGTTCTTCTCAGTTTTTTATGGAGAAAACCGTTTTTTTCTCGATTTCAACCGATTTAATTGTCCTTTCAGCCAGTTTTTTTGGTTTTTCCGACTTCTTTCAACCGAGAAAATCCTTTTATCCAGGATTTTTAGGAGTTTTCCTCACTTTTTGTGCCAAGAAACCCATATTACCAATTTTTCCGACATTTTCTTCCGTTTTTTGTCCTTGAAACATCCTTTTTTGGGTTTTATAGGTCTTTCAGAGTAAATAAGTATTTTTTTTAACTGATTCTTAAGCGTTTTTCTTGGTCTTCTGGCCAAAAAACACCTTTTTTAACCAAATATGAGGGTGTTTTCTAGGATATTATTTGTCGATAAACATCATTTTTGGGAGCTTTCTGCGTCTAGTCCTCAAAAGTTTGCTGTGGGAGATGAACCGTAGAATCCAGTGCTTGCTTTTTACTTTATCTTTATTCTGGACTTTATAGGAAACGAAATAGAAGCTTAAACAAAAAAAAATTTTAACATAAATGATTCGTTGAGGGGGAAAAAAAAGGAGATGAATAATTTTATAGCTTGAGATTATGTCGTCTAAGACGTTAAAAGACGCCGTTTGGAAAAAGGACACGTCGGAAGGGTGACATTCTCCGGTTTTATTGTGTCATGTCGTTTAGCGAGTTGTGTTCGGGAGCGTTGAAATCGAATTAGACGGAATGAAATTTGGTGGAGGGTTGAAATTTAGTGGATGATTAACCGTGAAGGACGTTAAATCTTTGATCCGGGGCATTAAACTATCGGTCGGGGTCCGTCGGGGAGATAAGGAGGCGGGAAGGACAAGTCTTCAAAGTGGTTTGAATTTCGCCGGACGGGCATTCATCCCTTTAACTATTTACCTTGATTCTTTTATAAAGTAGGGTGAAACTGCCATAGAGTGGGCCACGAGGGGGGCTATCGATTTTGAGACGAGAAGGATGGGAGAGCGGTGTAAATCTGTAATAAGAGGGAATTCGATCGTTTCTATTGGTGCGTGTCAGGGCGGAGTGGGGGCGAGGTTGGGGGCGTTCAGGCGGTGGAGGTGGCTCTCGGGGTGAAAGTGGTGGGAGGCGGGAGAGTTCAACCCCCTTCAGTTTCATCCCTGGCTCCCTCAGTCATACAACGTATTACCGTCCCTCTATAACCCGGAATTTTCATCATTTTTTTTGTTTTGACATCTCCAAAAATTTAAAAAATTTCAAATTTTTTCCTCCCGTCCATTCCAAATGGTACAAATGATCGAAATGGTTAGGGCAGATCCTCGTCCCACTTTTTTGGTGAGTCAAATTTTCCTTTTTACACACGACTTATTTCAATTAAAAATACAAAAAGTATCACGTGCATGTTTATTTTTCATTACCACCAAACCGCAATTTTACCCTTGTTATTTTTGGAACATGCAATTTGTTTATTTGAATCTAATGACCTCCCTAATTACAGATCACGATTAATTAAACATAAAAATTAAAACATCGTTTGAATTCTAAATTCAATTTTTTTCTTGCAATAATTTAAATAAATAAAAAAAATACTTTAAAAATATTGGTACAATTAAAAAAAAAGTGATAGTTTCCAATGAAATTGGGTCGAAAAAGAATAGGCGGGGCAGGAGTTGGATTTTTATCTCCCCAACCGTTGAAGTCGCTCGGCCGCCTTTATAAATCAGACTGTTGTGATGGTTTCAGATTGAAAGATGCCTTTGTTTGTGTGTCGATTAGTATTTACGATCTTCCTCCCTTTCCCTCCCTTTTTCTCCCTTGAGTTTCAGAACCGCACCGTCTACTCCTTTTAAGACTCGTCTTCCTTATCAAAACAGAGTTTCTCGTAAATCAACGTCGGAGTTTCCCTAAAAAAAACTCAATTTTTTTCCGCTCTAAACGTAAAAATATTTTGTCAAATTTTTAGCCCCAGGCGGAGGATTTCGCCATTTCTCACTGCCGGCCCTTGGGTACAAACTTGAAAGGAATGACCTAACTTTATTTTCACGGATTTTTAATATTCAAAATATTTAAAATTTGTTCCAACAAAAAAAATTTGGTTTTTTCATAAGTTATCCTAGTAATCGACGATTCGTAAAAAAAAAATCGAAAAAAAAAATATTTCTACACTGTCCAGGATTGACCCCAGATCTCCTTGTTGTGATCCTAACACGCTAACTTAACAGCCCCAAAGTTACCATTTTTTAAAAATTCAATTTGCCAAAATTCCAATTTAATCATTTTCCAAAAATCAAAATTTCGATGATTACAATAAAACCACTTTTTTTGTCAAGAATGAAAAAAAAATTTGGCGTTTTTTTGGCGTGAAAAAATGTGATAAAATCAACAAAAGACTACTAAAATAGCTTTTATCAGCGTTTTTCTCTAAAAAAAAATCGATTTTTCACCCTTAATTTGACACATTGATATTTCATTAACAATCAACCGTAATCGGAAGAAAAGAGACGGCGAGAAAAAGTTGGGGGTGGGGACCTGGAAGCGCGTTTTTATAGTCAATACCGATTCCATATCTCCCATGTTCTCCCATTTATTCATGTAGTGGTGAAAGCATTGATCAATTATTTAAATGAATCTGAATTTGGAATGCGATTCGGCCGCCACAAACGGCCTTTCCGCACTCTCCCCTTTCGAAAAACAGTGGACTAAATCCAATAAAATGTCTGCACGCGTTTTTTTTGTACTCATCCCCCGGTCGGTTTATTGAATCGTTTAAGAATTCTGAAAGAGAATTTTTTTGCTTTTTAGAGGTTGAATTTATTTTAAAATGTGTGCGATAGGTAGTCAAAAGTTACTGTATTTTAAAACATTAATATGGTAAAACATATATCATAACAGTGGACAAAGGATTGCTCCTTGAGGAATCCCTAGACTGGATCTACTTTTTGATCTATTGATTCGCCAAAAATACAGAATTTTGGTAAAGAAAACTGCTGAATGAGAGTAAAAAGAAGGGGAACTGTTGTTCTTCTCTACCTTCCTACAAACTCGTGCTCTGTACACAAAAAATTTGAGAGCCGAAAAAAGTTTACCTGAAAACCTGTTAGTCCATCAAACAAAACGTCGGTTTTATTAGAAAAGGTCAAAATGCGTTTTAAAAATGTCTCTTGATTATTTTTGGAAGGTTGAACGGATGTTTATCGATTGTTTTTTCTGTTCCGAACACAAGTTGACCGTACAAGGGGATTTTCAATGTAGGGGAAGGGATGAGTGTTTTTGAATAATAGAAAGGGTATTAAAGAGAGGGTACTTCTCAGAGGTTTCGAATGCCCTCCCTGCGTGTTGTTTGCTGAATGTCCTTACCAAGTGCAGAGAAAATCCTCCCCAAAAGCCTCCAGAAAAGCCCCGCAGCCGCCGTCACTTCCCAGGCATTAGTTATAAGCCCAGGCTCCTTTGTTTTCTATTGTCCATTTAAAAATTTTGAGAGAGGAGGAAAAAAATTGATTTTAATTGTTATGCGGGTTTGTGGTTAAGGGGGAATGGCATATCTGTGTCGTGAGGGAGGTGACGTCAGTAACATGTGGCAATTACCGGAGGGGGCGATGACCTTCTCTGACAAGGCAGCCTGTTTGAAGCAACCCCAAGGAAGATTGCAGAAAAAGACCACCCCCTCCCCCTCCCTAATAGGTCCATAACTTTCATCCTCTTAACGTGTAGCCAATATCCTCCTTCCAACATTGCAATATGGCGATTTGCAGATTTGTAAAAAAAAAATTAAGGGAACTACCCTCCACATCCGGTTTATCTGACAGGTCTACCACACCCCAGATTTTTTAAGTCTTAAATTTTTTTTTTTCTTTTTCAGATGAACCGGCCCATCCAGGTGAAGCCAGCGGATAGTGAAAACCGCGGAGGTAATTTATTTTCCATACTTTATAAAAATTACCAATAAAATAATTAAGTTTTTTATGAAAAATTACACTGCCTTTACGATATTAATGCTATAAAAATTTTTTTTGTAAAAATAAAATCCTATCTTTTATTTTCTTGGAAAGAGAAAAGTATTACTGGCGACTCACTGGGTCTTTTATTGTAATTCCGTGAAGGAAAAAGGAAGGGGAAGGGGGTATCCTCTCAATCACGGAAGGGGCCAGTGAATGGCGGGAGTCCGAAGCAATAATCCGGTCAGCAGAAAATAAATCCGTGCTGACATCATCAAGGGAACCCTCATAGACACAATTAGGGTTAACATTCAACTTTTTTTATACCAGTTTACAGTTCAGTAATTACCAATATAGAGGCCCCCCACTAATGACTAAAACAACAAATAACAAAGAAAAGAAAAAAAGCTCAAAATCAATTTTTTTCCCTAGTTAATTCGTTGTCACTAAGAGGGTGAGTCCAGCCGGAGGATTTCGCCATATTGGCGTACCATTCGAGGTCCTGAAGCATCTTAATTATTAATTCCCAGAAACATTTGTTTTATTATATCATTATGGTAAATAAAATAGAGAAATAGAGGGGGGGGGGGACCGGTTTTGACCTCAAAGCTCTCTTCAGGGGGACTGATTTCCGATTACTGCACAATCTTTTTTTTTGTCAAAATAGCAGTACGGCAATTAGGACGAGTATGCGGGAAGGCAGGGAGAACAACCGCTCCCCCTTCCACCATACCTCTTGCCTCCCAGTTTGTTTCACAAACACCACCTGACACAGGTCGGAACCGGTCGTTAAATATCCGAAATCGACGGTTTTTAATTGCTGGGTGTAATTGAAGGACTTTTTTTTTTTTTTTTTTCTCTCGATAGATTTTTGGCTGAGTATTGATGTGAAGGTTAGGAGGAGGGGGAGGCTAGGGAAATCAATAGCTTTGTCGGTTTTCGAGACAGGTGACGCGTCTGTCAATGGGGGATGCCGTTGTCATCCTCCTGACAAATGATAATATGTGTTACCTTCCAAGCAATATGCTCCTACGCATTACATTATTCTGTGTCCCATATGGATAAACATACCTCCCCATCTCCTTATATTCGCTCTGTCAAATGTCTTTTTTATATTCATGCGGAAGAAGATCGAAATATGTTTATTCCGACGAATATTTTCACCCTCGCTATTCATAAAAAAAGTTTTTAATCCCTGAAATCCCTCTTCTCTCAATATAGGTATTGTGTAGGTATATTTCCCCATATTAAAAAATAACCCTTGTTTGCACGATTGTTTCTCAACTGTTCAAAAACCTCTTCACGCCCGGATGATTTCATTTGTCGTTCGTGTAGGTTACCACCTGCACCTTCATAAATGTTAAATATTCACAACGGCTTTTTAGAAAAACAAGCTTTTTTACACTTTTTACTTTTCGTATAACTCGTGCATTTTTTGGATTAATTTTATTAATAAAACATTATTTACTTCAGGGTGGTAGAGAGTTGAATGCCATTGGAAAAAAAAATTATGCAAGCCCAAAAATCTGATTTAAAACAGTGGTAACTAAAAATAAAAATAGAAAAATAGAAAAATGGTAGAAAGGAAATTTTTTGCTTAAATAACCTTAAAATACTGCACCCATTGCAATAGATTTCGAAGAAAAGAAATCTACCTAAAACGCGGAAAGATCTTTAAAAAATTACCGAAAAGTAACAAAACGTTGATAACGGGTAACGACGCGTTTCGGCTTAAAAAGCCTCGTCAGGTGAGCTATTCAGGTGGTGAGTGGCTCTATCTCTTGGAGAACGGTGGCGGCAGCTTTAGGGAGACGGTTTGTTTCCAGCTTCCCGCTGTATCCACTAAATCTCTCGAGATAGGTTCACAGTGAAAAGATAGGATTGTGATAGAGGGAATTGCTCACCTGACGAGGCTTTTTAAGCCGAAACGCGTCGTGAGATACCTTATCACAGTCATTTCTTCCTCTATTATTGGTTAATTGTTTGATAGTAAAATCAATAACCATGCGGAATACAGACGCAATAAAAATTAAAATGTAAACAAAACGTTGGTTTATTGTCGGAAGTGGGCGAGAAAATAATTTAAAAAGGCCATTTTTCGGGAAAATAATCGAGGAAACAGCCGAAAGTAGTTTAAAGTAAGAGGTTTCTTAACCGAATAACCGAAAAAGGAAGAAAACCTCAGTTTATCGGCCATGCGAAAAAAACTCGAGAAAAAAAGACAGTTTTTCGGCCAAAAACCACAAGAAATAGCATAGTAGGTTAAAACTGATTTTTGACCTCCAAATAACCGAATAAAAGCCCCTATCTTTTTGATTAATTAAGTCGATGCATCAAAATCATAAAAAATGTATTTTAGGCATCATAAAAATGAGCTTTTTTTAGGATGTCTGAGGCTAGAAAAAAAGAAAATCTTGTTTTATATCGCTAATTTTGCTTAAAAATTCTGCATGTTACATTTTTAAATTTTATTTTTATAGGGGTGTTTTTCAGTTTTTTTTTTAAACCCCCCCTAGTCTAATAGTGCTTTTTTTTATTTTCTCCATTAAATCCCTAATTTTGTAGACAAAAAATAATTGATTAGGTTTTTTTTATTGGGGAATTAAAATGCACGAATCTCGAACTAATTTGCAAAAAAAAAAGTTTTAAACTGATTAATGCTTTAAACATTTTAATTAATAAATAAATTACAATAAGCTGAAACGGTTGCCGATTGAATTGAAACTGTGGAGTAGCACTGGGAAGGGGAGCGTGTAACGATAGAGGTAAACAGATGCTTATTCTCAATCGATAATTTGATTAACGATGTGTTTTCAAAGTCAATCAGAATAATTAATTGCCTTTTAATAAAAGAATAAAAGGGTTCACCCTCAAAACGTACTTTTTTAAATTTTCATAAAAAGGGGGAGAATGTTATTTAAAGCTAAAAACAATAGGGAAAGAGGGGGTTGTCCTAAAGTGCACAAAAGGGCATTCGAAAAATAGCCCGGAGGGATTTTTATTATAATTTTAACGTTTGGAATAATATTTATTATTTTCTTTTTTCCCCTGTTTGAGGGTGCTAACAGGTGCATTTATCACGGAAACGTCATGAGGGTGTCTGAAATGTAAACCATTTTTCGTAGTGAATAGTAAATGATATACATGTTCAGGAAAAGTAATTTTTTTTCTGGTTGCCAAGCTAAAATTGCTTTTTTCACAAAGAAAAGGGACCTCAGAATCGTCTTTTGAGCGTATCACCATTCGCTTTTTCGTAAAAATCTTGAATAATAAGGAATTTTAAAAAGTTTATGATGGGACTATTTTTTCTCATCTTCTTTTCCCTATTTCATCTTTGACTAAGAATTTTTTTCATGTCTATATATATTTTCTTTAGGTTGTATTAAAATCCATAATTTAAGATCAAAGATTTCCTTATGACAGGCAGGATTGCAAGCCAACATGATACTTTTTTTTGTGAGCTAAAAAGGGTAAAAAAGGGATCAAAGCGACTCGAAAATGTTGTTTTAGGACAGACAATGGCCGCAGTGATTTTTCACCCTCTTCCGACCAATTTTTCGTGCCCTTTATTTTTGGGGTAAAAGTGACAAACCGCTTCCTCCCTGGAGAACAAAAAAAATTGTAATCTATACGTTAAAACGTATGTTGCACGACACCTTTCTGCACTTTCCTTTTGTTCCCCTAGCCCTCGACGTCTTTTACAAGACTACTTCCGCAAAACTCATTACACCATTTGTACCCCTCCCCTTTTACTTTCTCGCCTTCTATTTTCTAAGCGAAGGCTTTCCTGGAAAGTAAACAGGGACCTTTTCTTTCCCCGCCCTTATAGTCCGAACCTCGATTAAGGGAGTGTTAAAGCCCGAATTGGGGAGAAAGTCCCCCTTTTTTTTTCTCCTTTACACCTAATACTTGAACTTCAAATTCAAAATTCATCTTTATTTCGCACTTTCCTTCGCTAAAAACCCAAAATTACGTTTTAAAACGTACCCGTCTACTTAAGTTTTTTTAAACGGAAAAATTGGAATCTGCTACCCCTTAATATCTGCGTAAAACCTTAGACAAAAATAAATTGCATTTTTTTGAATTTTTATTACGTATATAATCCGTAACGAAGCGATATTTTTTCCAACTTATTTGCCAATAATGGAGGAAGAAATGACCTTACGGGTATCTCACGACTTAACTTTAAAATTTAAAGCACTGAATAGCCATGACAGTCTGTCATAAAATTTAAAAAACCAAAAATGAGGTGGTGGAGTGGCTCTATCTCTTGGATATCTCTTTAAGGAAACGGTTAGTTTATGCTTCCCGCTGAATCTTCTAAATCTCTCGGAGATAGAGGCACAGTGGAAAGATAAAAATGATTGTCATAGAGGGAATAGCTCACCTGACGAGGCTTTTTACGCCGAAACGCGTCGTCAGATACTCGTTATCATGGTCATTTTTCCTCCATTATTGGCCATCTATTATCCATCATTATTTATTGTAAATGTTGCATTTTTGATAATTTAACAATCAATAAAAAATTTAGAATAAAAAGTTTTTAAATTATCATTAATTTTAATTTGTGTTGACCTATATTTTTTTAAATCCTTCTGTTTTATCAATTTTTTTCTGACATTAAAGAATGACACATAAGTAATTCCCACTGCGTATATTTTAGGGCATATTTTGACCTTTATTGTAATTTCATAAATAAAAACCTTTAGCAATAATTTAGGCCTCAATGACCTTTCGGAAAATCACTATTTTTAATTTACTTTGTTATCATATATAATTTAAGGAATTTTTTATATGGTTTTTTTTTTTTTGTTATTTTAAAAAGGGTATAAGAATGCAATTAGGACATTCGACTCTTGTATAAGGAGTCGGGCGGGCGGAGAAGTGGGCCGTCCCGCGGCTGCTCAAATAGAAACGGTGCCCCGCCTTCGTTTTCCCTCAGAACCTATTATATTTTGTCGTTTAAAATCACTAGGAATTTTCCAACAACAACAACATGGGTCAAAAACGGCCGTGAAAAGTCATCAAAACTTTTTCTCCCCCTTCTTTTCCATCTTTAGCTCCTTGAAAGTTTAAAATGTCGATTTTTACAGGATGAGGAGGGGGTCGTCGTAAAAGACTTTACTGACCTACATTTCAACATCACGTCGCCCTTGATTTTTCTTTTTCTTTATTTTCCTTTCCTCCGAAATTTCTCTTTTCGACCGTCAAGAGTTTGATTAATGATACTAAGCCCTCAAGTGTACAGAAGGGCAGACGGCCACTTAAACTTGTGCTATTAACAAGGATGATGATATTGTATACTTAAACTTTATAGTCATTAACAATTTTTATAACAAATAAAAAAGAGAAAACTTTTTTTCAACACTTCTTCTTAATTAATAACCCTAATAATTAGCCTCATAAAATTTCAAATTAGATAATTTATAATAATTGCTTTAAAATAAACTATTTTATAAGTCTTTCTACAATATTTTTGAGGTTTGCGGTATGAAACCACGATTTTCTGGGGTTTCTGAATCTATTTTTGGTATCAGAAAGTCGATAGGGCTTTCAAATTCGCGCAAATGCTTTTCTAACCTTAAAAATTTCCCACAACTGGGGTTTGAACCCACGACCTTTTGTTTCATTAGTGAATTTTTTAGAAATGAAATTTCTGTTGACTGTTTAGTTGATATTTTTTGAGTTTAGCCGTAGATTGAAGGTGTAAAAGTGGTGGGGAAGATTTTTTTTATCACGCATCTAATTTATCGTCGAATTTCCCTCCCGTACAAAGTTTTCCAATCCACGACCCCGTTTTTACAGCCACATCCTTTACGACCCTTTCCCCCCCATCGCCTCCGCTTTCTCTCCCCATAGTGCTTTTTATTGTTCCCAGATATGGATCCATGTGACGAGTATACACAAAATTGAATATTCGCCTATTCGAGAGTACCCGAAGGGGTTCTTTTTTTTTCGTCGGGAGGGAGGTGCAAGGCTGGGAAAATCTAAGGGCGTTTAGATTTAGTGTGCAAGTTGAACGCACTGGGGAGAGACTGTTGTGGAAAGTAAAGGGAGGAGAAATAAACTTAAGCCATTTCTCCTTATCTATATACCTTTTCTATAGACCAAACTTTTATACCGATTCTAACGGAGACCGTATTCCGACAGTCCTCTATTTCTCTCAATATAACTTTATCCCCCATTTAAAAACTGCCTTTAATAACATAAAACACTTTAATCACCTCAGAATTATTTTCCTTCAGTAAAATACTTTAGGAGGGCCCAGGTGGGGGGCTTGCGCCATATTGCCATGAACCTAAGGCCGGTCCACACGGTTTTAACAAAAACGCAATGGAAAACGCAGATTCTGGACAAACCTTTATGCCATTTCTTTTTAACTTCCTTAAAGAACTTATTGTGATACCCTCGACGTCGGGTTTTTGGGGAAGGGTCTTCAGACCCGGAGGGTCAAATCATTGATCTTTACCGACCTCAACTTTGTCTGTGGTGCCGGCCGGCCGTTGCATTTTTTCCTGAACATTTTACGGCCACAGTTTCCAACCGATTTCACCAAATTTTCACACAACCTTCCTGAATAGTTGAACAAGAAATTATCGTCTGCGATTTCGAATTTCGAAAAAATGGCGGAGATATGCACGTTTGAAATTTTAAAAACTGCGCTGCGGCCGAACCGTTTTCCGATTTTCACCAAATTCTCACCAAATACTCCTTATATTTTTTAAAAATTTTGGTGTAAAAAAATTATCAATTTTCCACATTAATTTCATTTTAGTAGGAGAAATTTCATACTTCTGCCCATTATGGGAGGCACATCCGTAGGCCAAAGAGCCCATTATTTCTACTTGATACTTAAAAAAAAGTATTAAAAAATGAACTTAAAAATTTTTCGGAAAAAAGCCAAATTTAAAAAAAGAAAACTTAGAAAAATTTTCAAAAAAAAAGTCGGAAAATTTTTTAAAAAGGAAAAAAACTTTCCTCCTTTATACTTCCCCTCCGTTATACTTCCTCCTCCGTTATACTTCCCCTCCTTAGTCCTTCCTCCTCTGTTATACATCCCCTCCTTCATACTTCCCGCTCTGTTATACTTTCCCTCTTTTATACTTCGCCCTCCGTTAGATCCCCTCCTTTGTACTTCATCCTCCATTATGCTCCCCTCCCTTTTACTTCCCCCTCCATTATACTTCCCCTCCTTTATACTTCCCCCTCATATATTTTTACTTCTCTTCAAGGAAGTTTTTGTTGGAAGCTCTTCAAACCAGTACTTTCGCTTGGATTTGAACCCATGACCTCTTTAGTCTGAGACCTTCGGGGGCCTTTTATACTTTTAAGCTTTTGCTGCGAAATTTTTCCCTAAATCATGGAAAATCCACTATTTACGAAAAACCATTTTGTTTTTTTCGCAAAAGAGATTTAAAAGAAAAAAAAAAAGATTTCTAGGAAAAATATGAGTATCTTATTCGAGATAATAAAGAACGTGGTTTTCTTATCTTTCCAGCTTTCCGTTGTAAATCGCGTCCATTTGTTTCCCCCCCAGCAACTGCTTTCGATTTCTATCTCAGACTGCATAATAATCGAATAATTCTTTGAAATTACAGTTTCTCCCCTTTTTTTCTGTCTTTTTTTTTTATTAATAGAAAGGGAATATTTTATCAAGGTTCTGATTATGTCTAATTAGTCAGATGTTAACCATCTGTTTTCTGAAACAGCTGAAAGTTTTTGAGGGGGAAAATGATTTTTTTGTTTAACGGCGTGTGTCATAAAATAGCATTAAGAGCGTAATTAAATTTGCGTAACCCTCCCGAAATTGAGTTTGGATCCTTTGGTGGGGGTGGATGTAATTAATAAAGGTAAAGCCAAACGCAATGGTAGAAACTAATGGTCAAACTTGATGCCTATATATAACCATTTGTAATGGAAAGGTGGGGGCCAGGTTGCCAGATTGCTCGAGCACCCAAGGTGAGTCATCAATTTCTCACTCCCTACCCGTTACCAACCCCTTAACGTTAATTGTCTCACCAACTCCAGGGATCGCTCTTTCCACTTTTACACCTGATGCTCATTCATAATGCAGCGAATTTTTTACGCAGTTCCCCTTTCTGCGGATTTGCAATGTCATAGAATTGAGAAAAATGAATGATGGAAGGTACGTCTGTTGAAAGAATATTTCTTCGCCGTAAAATTTGGTGATTCGCACTCAGATCCATAGGGTTTGACCTTACAAATTCCTTTATTTTCTATTTTCTTCAAAACAATCATTATTGACCTTTCAAAAAAAACTTTTGTTTTCAAAAAGTTTTCAGGCTAAGAGAGGAAAAACACCAAAATATTTAATGGGACATGCCGCTGACCTCAAAGGCCTAAATGACCGTCCGGAATTATCGATTACTCATTTAATAGTTAAAGAAGGGAAAAAAGAGAAAGGCTTTATTGATAAACCGGACACGTGCATGTCGGACGTACATATTATATACCTATATTTTCTCTTTCGTCCCCCACCATTATTATTTTTTCCCTCCCGAATCGTTAATTTATAAAAAAGGCTTCTGTCATGTCCGATCGAGGACATGCGAGCGTTCGTGTGAACAAATTACATTTAGACAATCCACTCGGCTTTTTTGTACTTTTGTTTTCGAACCGGTCCATGGCAGTTTCATTAATGAAAATTGGCCTGTGGTGGTGTCGGGTGAAAAAAACCTTGCTTTAAAAGGATAAAAAGAAATTAAATTCTCAATTTATACATTTCTTTTTTACACTAAAAATCTGTGCAACAATTTATTTATAAAGTATACTTTCATAAATTTAACAAAATAGTTTTTTTTTCTATTTTATTTCAAATATTAACTGGCTTTTTAGGCTCAAAATTGTGGAAAATCGCCTGAAAAACAGGGCAAATGTGGTTTTTGGGTTCAATAAGGCGGGAAAAATGCCATAAAATAAAAAAGCTTTGCTGGTAGAAAAAGTTGGGAAAACTCTATAAAATGTGGGGAAAAGGGTTTATCGTAGCCAAAAAAGACTAGGAAACAGACAATTTTTTTTTGTCCAAACAGACATAAAATGCGCTGAATTTCCTTCAAAGGGAGATTGGTTGGGGAAAAAATTGTGGGAATAAGGGAGTTTCTTTGCTAGAAAATAGTGGAAAACAGATAAAAGTACTGGTTTGAAGAGCTTCCAACGAAAACTTCCTTAAAGAGAAGTAACAATATAGGAGGGGGAAGTATCGGAGAGGGAAGTATAAAGGGGGGGAGGGGAAGTATTTTTTCGAAAATGTTTCCAAGTTTTCCTTTTTTTTTTCGAAAAATTTGCCAAGTTTTTTCTAGAAGTTTTATAAGTTTTTTTTTTTAATTTTCCGAGTTTTTTTTTTTTCCGAAATTTTCGAAGTCATTTTTTTTATTTTTCCGAGTTTTTTTTTTTCGGGTTTATTTTTTAAATTTGCGCTTTTTTTTTTTTTTTGAAAATTTATAAGTTTTTTTTTCGAAAATTTTTTCAAGTGTCAAGGTAGAAATAATGGGCTCTTCCGCTTACGGATGTGCCTCTCTTAATACCCAGAAGTACGAAATTTCTCCCTACTAAAAAAAATAATAATTAAAAAGTGCAAATTTTTAACACCAAAATTCGTCAAAATATAAGGAGTAATTGGTGAAAATTTGGTGAAAATCGGATTAACGGGCCGCTGCAATTTTTAAAATTTCAAACAAACATACGTATCTCCGCCATTTTTTCGAAATTCAAAAATCGGCCTCGTTACATTCTTCTTCACCGGCTAAGAAATTTGTGTAAAATGTGGTGAAAATCGGTTGAAAACTGTGGCCGTAAAGTGTTCCGGAAAAAAAGCTACTGCGGGCCGGCACCACAGACAAAGTTGAGGTCGGTAAAGATCAATATTCGATTTGACCCACCGGGGTCTGGAAGACCCCTCCCCAAAAACCCGACGTGGAGAGGGTATCACAACAACTTCTTTAAGGAAGTTAATATTATGTAATGGGGGTTCCTCGGCACAATAAGATACAATAACGCCCTAAAATTGGTAAATTGGGGACTTTTTGGGGAAAAAAAAATCATAATTGTAGTAAAAAGGGTTCCTTTTGGTCAAAAAATTGAGGAAACTGGCTAAAATTTGCTAAAACAAGAGTTTGTTAGCCGAAATACGAAAAAAATATATTTTAGAGTTTTTTTAGCCAAAAGAATTTAATTGATTGAGGGGTCTTTTCCCCCATTTTAATACAAAAGGCTAAAGGGAATCTCAAAATAATCAATTGGAGTTAATTAACGTTGTTCAGCGAGGGCTTATATAAAAAATAATAATTATGACAAAAGCGAAAGTATCAGAATGTGGGTATAACATTTTTTTTTTTTTTTTTTTTTTTGATAAATTGAAAATTTGTAGGTGTTTGCGAGTGACATGTGACGGGCCATTAACTAAGGTACACTAATTTAAAAGTATAGGAGCGTTAAGTAATGAAGGTAGTGTTTGTGACGACGGGTGGGGCGGGGAGGGGTCTGCCGGAGGTCGGGGTTTTACTGCCTGGCAGAGATAAGCCGTAATTGAAAGGGCCCCACCATGTCCCCGAACTGGCTTTATTCAATGGCCTTCTCTTTTCGTTTTCCATCTGATATCTCTACATTCCCTCTTCCTTTACAAACTTTTTCGAACCCCCCTGACGTCAACTCTTCATTCGGATTTTTTACAAATTTTAAACTTTTCTGTCTTTCCACGGGGTTTTCGAGCCAAAAAAACTAGAAAAATGGGACCAAACAAAGGTGGAATCTAGAAAAAGTAAAAATTGATGGTTAAAATGTCAATTTTTGTGAATAAAAGTGAAGGATTTCGGTTCAATATCAAGGTTCGCTAACGAAGGGTTTGGCGGGCCGGGTTGAAGGGTGTTCAATCACGTTCTCTCTCTCCCCGAAGCGCAATACTCTTCTCATATTTCCTTACGCTCGCTTCAATATAAGTCAGCCTCCCCGGGCGAACAAATGAATTCCAGAGTCTTGGGATCTCTCGGAGGATTTGTCGCCGACAATCACCTACTCTGTTCCGACATCATCCAGTTTCCTAGTTAGTTCATCCCCGCCCTCAAATTAAATTCCACCCTTTCGCCCTATTTCACCGCCCCTCACAAAATTACACATTCTTGTTGTCCCGTGAAGGTGTACTATATATCAGTCGTGGAAGACGAAATTAGAGTCATCGTATATCAGCCATTTTTTTTAATTGTCGCTGTAAAAAGGGAGGAGGATTGGACGATGTAACGGCTTCTGTATACACGGGAGTTACACGGGAAAACACCCGGGGCATCCGTGATATCCGGCGAAACACGATGTCCCTACCTCAATAACTTTTTATTGCTCAGGAAACAGAATTAATTTGCAGAGCGCATATGGTGCCTCTAATGTTAACACGGATTGGCGACGCTGTCATAGCAAGTTATGACCCTTTTATTTCTCCAGTTTAATCAGATTTTTACGGCCTTTGGGATTCCTTTATAGAATAGGAAGTTTGTCAATTAGAGAATAGGGTTTTAGTGAGTAACGGATAGATGTTGAAAGAGTGTTACCTTCACCGGGAACATTTATCAGTCGGGACAGAGAGAGAGTGCGAGGGAAGAGTTGTGGGACAATGAAATAAACTCTGTCCTCCCTCGGGCTGTCATAGCCAGGGAAACTCCTTTGGGGGTAAGAACAAAGCACCCTGTCATCAGTTTTTCTTTATTCAGACCGAGTGTGAGAGAGTGAGAGCAACAAGTTTAGAAAAGAGAGGGCGCCCTCTCACCGAAAATGGCAAGAACTCCCCACCTTCCCCCTTTTTCAACCGACTTCCTCTTACTTCAAACTCCGGACACGTACAAGACTGACATCGATTTTAATGGGCCCTTTCCGCCGTTCCGAGTCGTTATAGCGGAAAGTTTAATCTCCTATGAATTAATTATAACTGTTTCGATTTTATATCGTCGAAATCAAAAGCCCTTTGTTATAAACACTTTTCCGAACCCTCACACTTTAATCAACTCAAACTTAAATATAAAGCCTTTCACGTCCCAAAATCATTATTAACTCATGTAAACTAGGTTGGCACACCTGAACTTTTTTCAAGTAACTCCCATAAGATACTAGAGAGTTGCAGGGAACCGTAATTTGCTCTTATCGTATACGACTCACCAAACTCACCCAGTTTCAGGAAGTCGTTCCGACTCAGGATTTGAAATCGTGAAAACAACAAAAAACAACCCGAAAATAAACGAGGTTGGATTTGAAATCGTGAAAACTACAAAAAACAACCAAAAACAACCCGAAAATAAACGAGATTGGGTTTGAAATCGTGAAAACAACAAAAAACATGAACCCGATACTAAACGAGATAACGAAATAACCTTCGTAAAAGATAACCTTACTTTACTCGGAGTCGGGATTTGGGTCGTTTCCGTATCCGACTCAGCCGAGTCGGATCTTAATACGATTCCGACTGGCGGCTCGAGTCGTATGACCTTGAGCGAGTCGTATAAGGGAATGGCGTTTCCTGAAACTCTCTATTGGCTCTCTGGGGGCTCTAACTCAATGTTCCCACGTCATAACGCATTGGTACACCTGTTTAACCTTCTGTAGTCTTTTAGTCGGAGGACGCCATTATAAAGCAATGTCGCATACTTAGTTTTGTAAATAATAAAAAGCGGTGGTGTTTTGAGGTTTTAAAATACTCCCTGAAAAGCCGTGTTCTTTTACTAGGGAATAAACATAAGTTCTGTAATAGCTCTCAGGCGAAAAGTTTTGAATTGAAATACACATTCGGGGAAAGCAATCCATTAGGGAATTTGAAACGCGGACTTGTTTTAAAATAGTTAAGGAGAAAACTTTGTATGTTTTGATGGAAAAGCGGCCGTGTAAGAGGGGTTGAAAATGGTTTTGAGAGGTCGGAAAATTTTCGGTATTGTCGGGAGTGTGTGTAGAATCTAGACGTCATTTTAAATTCAAATGCATGTACGCGCGGGTGGAAAGGGCAGAAAGGCTTTGAATGTAAATCATGTACACAGTTATGGGTTAATTAGACAAGTGAACTCCATTAACAGGTCCTTGGGAATGTCTCGGAGATAAGACTCGCAGCACCCCTTCGTACGCGTACAAGTTAATGTAATTGTTTGCCCGAGGCTGATGAAAGGTTGTCATTTCCAACGTCTCTACCCCATTAACTTGATGACTATTGAGTCTCTCCCGTCTCTCCCCCCTCTTTACTCCCATACGTAATCGATAACTTTTCACAAAATTAATACGCTCAACGGCCTTCATAGTACCAAGTTTTTAGCTGACAAGGGTAGTTAGAGTGGTAATTATTAATAAGCCGCCTCGATGAACACGGGGACGTACTTAAACACCGGCTGAACCTATTCATCATCTCGCTAATCCCTCAAGACCAACATTAATAAATTACATTCATTGTACACGTTCTTCTACCCTCTTTTACCATATTTTTACTTCGCGTTATTTCAAGTAATAATTTTCCTTAATTATTTCCCCCTCCGCCATTTCCCAAAGGGTTGTTCACAAGGTTAAAAACAAGATTTTAAGATTTTTAACGAGTTCTTGCCTTTTTTAACTTCAGTAATCACCCTCTAATTGTTAACTCCTAACTACTAATTTGAAGGCATTTACAGCCAGAAAACTATTAATCTAATCCATACTCAAGGATGCTTGCCCGGCTTCTTCGGCCTTCGCGCAGGAGGAAAGACGAACGGCGACTGGCCCCGATTTTTGGGAAGAAAATTCGGAGATCGAAATCTCTCGCTCCTCTACTTTTTGATAATTCAATCTAACTTTGGTACCTTCATAATGGTGTTATTTCCGTGTGTTGCCACGTTCAGAGATTAATAAATTAGTAGAATCGATACTACGGTTTCATCTGCTTCTAAAACGGGCAAAGTGTCATCGGTGCAGTTTCGGTTCAATCACTTATCGTTCAGAACTTTTTAGTTCATTTTGCTTAATATCAGACTAAAAGTGAAGGACTGGACGTGATAATAATGATGGAAAAATGAGTTTAGGCGAAGAAATTAAAGAAAAAGAGAAAAAGGTAGAGTTAAGCGGCTCAAACTCTTCAATAATAAACCCAGTGGATCCATTAGAGGCCGTTAAGAAGTCCCCCTCTTCATCCCCGGCTATGGCCTGATTCTCTTCAAAAACCGCTGAATTATTCAGTCTACCCTCTCGGTGTATTTAAAACCGAGTTATTGTGTTCCTTTTTACGAATTCATGACTCCGCGAGAAGTTATCGCAACGACCTCTCTCCCCTCCTAAATCGCGTTAAAATGACTTCGCGGAAGGTATACGCGTGCGATATATTTTGAACGATTTAATCGCACACGGGGTTTAAACTCTTGGGGGGGAGTTTCTCAACTGAAATTAGTTCTCGGGGTCTTATTTAGGAAAAGCGAGGAGGGAGGGTGTAGTTAGCAAAGAGGTCGAAACCTTCGAGTTAGAAATTAAACCAAAATTTAGACTCGCTTCTTGATTAGTTGAATCCTCACTTCTCACTCGTATTACACCAAAGTGTTCATATTTACACTATTTTGCCATTTACGGAAAAACTTTCTTTAACTTCAAAATACATATTGGTTCCAGAAGATTGAGTCAAAGGGAAGTATAAGAATTTTAATGGTGTGCACACCAGCGCGCGCGAGCCAAAAAGGTTTAAATCAAGGATTTGCCCTCGTATTTTGCTCTCCAAGTTCCCCACGAGGCTGGGTACCTACTAAACCACCTCATTATTACTTTAAAGTCCTTTTATTTCTGCAAGATTTTTTTTTTTGCTCTTTTTACGTTTGTTTCAATTTATGTAGACGCTTTGTAAAGACACTTTTTATTTTCATAAAAATGCATTCTTCCACTATATTTTCCTTCCAAGAAAAAGGGGAAAAGGATATGTGTGTAAAAATAACAAAGAATTTCTTTTCTTTTTATTTTGTTCGTATGTTCCCGAGCGAAATAAATGACTCGGAAATCAATGAAATATAGCATTAACTAAGAAAATCTTGGAATGGGGCGGCCCGGGGGTGGATGGAGGGGAAAAAAAGGAAGCGGCGACGTCGAAGAGGGGAGTGGGAATTGAAGAGGGTTAATGTCGAGAATATATTCATGAGGAGAACCTGTCCCTTTCGCCGAATTTATTACTCGGTAGAGGAAATATGCAACAAGGATGAGGGATAAAAAAAGATCCGCAATCACTTTTTTTTTATATTTTCTTTTTTCAATCGTACAGGCAGTGTACGAGTGGGGATGTGAATGAAAGACCGTTGAGTTTTTTGGTGGTTAGGCAGGTTTTGGTGACATATTGTATGTTTGCAGAGGGGATGTCGGCAGGAAGAAGTAACTGGGCAGTAGTTGGCCGAACGCCAGCATAGAGAGCGCAAAGGCGCCAAGGTAAACCTCACGAGAAAAAAAAAATTTAAGAAAAAAATAAAGAAAAAATTAAACGAACATACTGACTGACGAGTCGACTAACACCTTGGCCGTTGTCGCTGCATAGTTAGCACCAGTTGTTGTGTTTTCATTTTTTTATTTTCCTCTCCCGTTTCCTCCAATCGAGTCGCGGATAGGTCATAAGCATGGCGCACATTTTTAATTTTCGATGTTGTTGAATTTCGATTCTAAATGTTGTATAAGCTTCCAAACTCCCCCCCAAAAAAAAGTCCTCGCACAAAATTTTTTTTTCTTCTTTCACTATTTTAGATGTATTTTATTTTCCCCCTAAAACGTCTATTACCCTGTAAATAAATAATGTAAATATTTTTTTTGAGGGGGTTTTTTTCTTCCACCATAAAACTGGTTTCATTCTCCCAGAGCCATTTAATTTTTATTTTTGCTCTATAGCTTTAGTGTGCATTTTGTATTTAAGGTGGACGTAAGTATTTAGAAAACTAAAAGTGTTCTCGTGGTTCTCCAGTGTAATAATGTGTTTAGATGTAATTTTTCAGCTCTTTTTATTTTTTGTTGTAAATGTATTCACTGTGAGACTGACTTTAACTTGTATATAAAGGGTTTAAAAATTAAGAAATCGGAAATGTCTTTAACACGACAAGACGTAAAATTAAATAAAGATCGCGTGTGATTTTATGATGTTTAAAAAAAAACTGTAAAATGGTATTTTCCCTTCGCGTGTCGAGGGAGGGCGTCGAGTTCGGTGGGTTTAATTGAGGCGACCTGTTGCTTAGTTTAATAACCGAGAGGGTTTTCGCGTGGGCTACTTAAAAACAAGACGGAGGAATCTCTAAAAAATAGACGGTTACACTTTTTAAGGACGAATGGCTGAATGTTTCTTGTAAAACTGTGCACATCTTTAAGAAACCTCAAAGTTTAGCTAGATGGAAAAGTGTATTCCTGTCTTTTGGTGTTGTCAAATATATTAATATAGATGTTTTATCTTTGTGTTTTTTTATTTTTTTTTTAAATGTCTATGTTGTTGTATCTTCTAAGAAAAAATTTAAAAAACTAAAATTTTTATTATCTTTATAAAAACTTGCATTTCTCTGTCTTTTCATGTAAAGAAAATTAGTTTTTTGAATTTTTTTAATATTTAATATTTTTGTTTGTTGTTTTTCGATGTCTTATCGGCTCTTCTCTCTTTTTTTTATTTCCACAGACAGGAAGCTGTTCGCGGGGATGCTTAGTAAGCAACAGACAGAAGAAGATGTTAGACAACTATTTGCACCTTTTGGAACAATAGAGGAGTGTACGATTCTTCGTGGACCTGACGGAACAAGTAAAGGTAAAAATATCATTTTTAGCATGAATTTTTGAATGCACTTACTCCACCCCCCTCGGCTGGTCGTCCTGTTTATCATTTGGCGTTTAAACACCCTTCTAAACGAGTTTTGGGCTATTTTCTCGGTCTCTAAAAACCTATCAGATGTTCGGGCGTTAAACATCTCTTTTACCGTCTCGGGTCCTTCTCGTCAAATTTATGGTGTTGAAACACCGGTTAATGCAGGTTTCCGGGCGTCGAAAATCTCTTTTACCGAGTTTTGGGTCGTTTTCGTCGATTTTCTGGTGTAGAAACACCCGTTTAAACAGATGTTCGGGCGTTAAACATCTCTTTTACCGTCTCGGGTCCTTCTCGTCGAATTTCTGGTGTTGAAACAACGGTTAATGCAGGTGTCCGGGCGTCGAAAATCTCTTACCGAGTTTTGGGTCGTTTTCGTCGATTTTCTGGTGTAGAAACACCCGTTTAAACAGATGTTCGGGCGTTAAACACTTCTTTTACCGTGTTTCGGGTCCTTTTCGAAACTAAATTAATTAGATATCTGGGTGTTGGAGATTTTTAAAAAAATCAAATTCAAAAGGTAATAAAATTAAAATTTATTTCCAAAAAATCCTCTATTGAGGGTAGTACAATAAGAACCTTCCGACAAACAATTTTTATTTATATATTTTTATGACAAAAGATATTTTTGTGATCAGTTTTTTGAGAGCTAGGGGACTTATTTTTATTTATAAATTACAAAGGAGAAAAAAAAATTGCCGGGAGAAAATGATTACTTTATAGGGTCAAAGGTCGACTATCGAGCAGTAAAAGCACCATTAGCGATATTACTAAAGGCGACCTTTCAAACTAAAATAGACTTTACAAATATTAAAACTGTCGCAAAAAGCTTAAAAGGCTTAAAAGAAAAAAAAAAGGTTGAAAAAAGTTAAGGTGGAAGTTTTCATTAGAGAGAGAGTGTTAATTAAATAAGCAGGCGGATGTGGCACCTTTGTACTTCAGTTAAGAAGGAAGCTAATAACGCAGTACATTTATAATTCAAGTATTTTCTCTCGGAGCGGAATGTGCTTTTTAATAATTACCAAGCGAGTCGTAAAAGGAGAAGATAAACTTTTTTAAGAGGGTAGGCTGGGGGGAAAAAGAATAATCATTTTTGCCTAAGAGTCCCAGTAAAAAAGAGTGGGGAGTTTTAAGTGGGGGAGGTTTAATTATAAGGTGGTATGAATTCAGGTCACGTGATGAGGCGCTATCTGGGACCCAGGTGACGTGCTAAGTAAATGGGCCTCCCAGCATTAATGTCCCGGCTTAAGTGTCCCCCCTGACGTATCATCCTATATCAACATACGCCCACTTCGCTAATTGCTACTGATATTAGACACAACTGTTTTTATTTTTACACAAAAGAACTTCCCTACTTATGTAAACTTCCTTGATAACCTCATTTTTTTATTCAAAAAATCTCTTCCTCCAAAAAGCCGGTGCTGGCCAGACAGACATTATTTTTAAAAACGTAACAAGGTAGAAAAAGTAAAAGTTTTCGCCCATTCAGGCCCCATGGAACCGTTGTAAACAGCCCAAATTTCTCCCGCCATCAAAAAATGAAATGAGAGACATCAGTCCAATTTTCACCCGTCAGAGCCATCTAGATTTTTTCGCCCTTTTTATTTTTTGAAGTTTGAAGCGGCTTTTTTATCCAAATGTACATTTTCAAACAAAAAAAATTACTTTTCAACAACATTTTTAGACAATAAATTAAATTTTCAATTGGAATCTGTCTGTTTTTTAAGACCCCTCCGTTGTCTCCATACCTCCCAGTATCGGCCATACACTACCTCTTATATTGGGCAGATGCTCCTATTTGTTTTTATTTTTATCAGGGAAATATCATTGCATTTTAACAATTATTAAGGTTTTTTGTGAGGGAGAGAGAATGAAAAATACGGATATTCCACGACCGGTTTCGGCGTAATACGCCTCATCACGTGGACTATTTCCTCATTTTTCACTCTCATCTCATTTTCTACTTGACCTTTACCCCTCCGTTGTCTCCAAAAAAACAGACAGATTCTGTTTACCTTCCCGCTGTCTCACTTATACCACATAGTAAAGGTCAAGTAGAAAATGAGATGAGAGTGAAAAATGAGGAAATAGTCCACCTGATGAGGCGTATTACGCCGAAACCGGTCGTGGAATATCCGTATTTTCCATTCTCTCTCCCTCACAAAAAACCTTAATAATTGTTAAAATGCAATGATATTTCCCTGATAAAAATTTTTGGTGTAAAAAAATTGCCACTTTATTATTATTATTTTTTTTTTTTAGTAGGAAGAAATTTCATAATTCTTCCCATTACGAGAGGCACATTCGTAGGCCAAAGAGCCCATTATTTCTACCAAGACACTTAAACAAATTATCAAAAAAAAAAAATAAATAAAATAAAATAAAAAAAAAAATAAAATAAAAAAAAAAGCGCAAATTTATAAAAGAAAACCCGGAAAATTTTTCGAAAAAAAAAAATACTCGGAAAATTTTTCAAAAAAAAAAACGAACTTCTCGTTAAAAAAAAATCTCCCCTCCCTTACACTTCCCCTTCTTTATACTTCCCCTCCGTTATACTTCCCCTCCCTTATACTTCCCCTCCTTTATACTTCCCCTCCCTTATACTTTCCCCTCCTATATTGTTACTTCTTCTACTCTTCTATATTGTTACTTCTTCGAAAGGAAGCTTTCGTTGGAAGCTCTTCAAACCAGTACTTTTTAGAGATTTTGAAGTTTGAACAAGCTTTTTTAACCAATTGTACAGTTTTAAGAAACTTTTAAGCCCGTTAGTCACAAATAAGACTATTATTACAGCAAGTTTTTCGGCCTATTTTAAATTTAAAACTAAATTTTTGTTGTGATAAATAGGGGGAAAAAGTAATATGGAATAGAGATCGTTATGACTACATATTTAAAATGGAAGAAATAAAAAAAAAGCCCTAAATAGGCTACAATTTCGTTAGCCGAAGTGTAGAAGGGGATATCGATAATGTTAGGCTATGAATCATGCAATGGTTATCGACCGGAAAGTAGGGTGGAACATTTTTACCAAACAACCAATTGCGTCTAATAAAGTCCTCGTATCGAGTAAAATGTCATTTCGTTTAAGAAAAAGGTATAGGCCCGAAAAAAAGAGGAGGAGTGGGAAAAAAAGAGGTTTGACACAATGAATAGAAGGTAGATAACATACAAGTCGTACACCCTCAATAGACACCTGAACCCCAATATTCCCAGCTCGCAATTGACAGGACATTTTTTTTTTCGACCTCTTTTTTTTTCTAGTCGAACGGATATCGAGAATCTTGATATGACGTTCTTTTTACCCTTTTTATACAGAATTTCTTCACCGAGATTACCAGGCATATTTACATCTAAAGATCAATAACATTTATTATGTTATATAAGGAAAAGAGCGATAAATTTAAGGTTTTCAATTAATAAAAGGGGATGATGTAGTTCTGTTTCCCCTCTTGGTTTTATGTTTTATTCATCATGCCTTAGAGGCGGTGATTTACTCCGGAATCACTTTGTCCCCGGGACACTGATAAGGCCCAAAGCTCGATATATGGGCCCTAACTGGGTAGAAAATTGCATCCACTTTTTTTATTGCCATTAAAAATAATTTAAACTTTTATCTCATTTTTCTTTGAAAAGGAGGGAATTTTCAATTTTTATATGGAATAACAAAATTTTTGTTAGGGAATTGTTTTATTCTCGATAGGAGGTAAAATAATATTCAAATTAATTTCAAACTTTTCCCGTCCGAATAAACAGAAGTGGAGAAACGAGACTAAACAAAAACAGCGAAACGTCTGAGAGGTGGAGAGAGAAGGAGAAAAAAAAGCATTTCTTTTTCATTTTAAGAACGTTTTTCCAGAGAAAGTTCAATTACTTGTTCGAGAGAAAACAAGGCTCATTTTTCTTCTTTCGTCGCTGTATTATTTATTGCTCAAACAAATTAGGATTTTTTTTTCAAAAGAGCTCGAGGGTGGAATTCTATTCCGCGTCAGTTGAGTACATTACAAACTTTATCGGAGAAGCATTTTTTTTAAGAAGCCCCTTTTTCCTTCTTTTTTCTCATGACGCCTTCAACTCAAGCAATTATAACTTCCGACAATTGATTAAACACTCAGAAAACTCTCGTCTTGAGGAGGAAAGCAAAAGGGAAATAAGGAAGTTTCGAGGTAAGGGCCTGAAGAAACGAGAAAGAAAAAAAAAAGCGTAAAATGAGAATTCAAAACTTCCCTTGTTTATCAAACTTCTATTAATATAAGTTTCTAATTAACTCTTTATAATAAATTATTTATTTTAATTTTCTATACTACTTAGATTGCTAAATGTCATTTTTTCCCCCATAAGAAGCTTGAAAACTACTAAAAACGATATTTAGTCCAATTATAATTATAGATGTTAATTTTTTATTAAATTTAATAGAAGACAGAGTAAATTAGGGAGAGGAAAAAGAGGGGAAAGATTTTTGGCCCCAGTGGGATTCGAACCTACGTCCTCTGGGTATCTAGGTCTAAGACAAAATAGTTTGGTTACAAGGCGATGGTGGACGTTGAGAATTGAAGGTAAATAAAAAAGTACAGATAGGTAGATTTTTGCGACCCTCCTAGCGCTTTCGGCCACGATCAAATTTCAATTTTGAAAATTAATTTCTTTATATTTTGGGGAACCCAGTGCTATGGAAATCCTTCACCAAAAATGGTTAATGGAGCTCTTAGGTTTAGTTAAAAATGCAAATATCATCTCTCCTTTCTCAGCTAATATATCAGAGTTACCTAAGGAAATTCGGAAACAAAAAAAAACTACTTTTCCATGAAGAAAAACTGAAAAAAAGGGAGGAAAAATAATGCTTTTCGAAAATATGTAAGAAGAAGTTAATTTTCAAAAATCGGGTCATTTTCGAAAGCACTAAAAGAGGCGCAAAATTCTTTCTCATCTTTCTTTTTCTCCAAGTCCAAACTTTGAGGAATCATAAGTTTAACAATTTAGCTATTAAACCGAAGGTAGTTGAAAAAACAATTTTTTTTTTGTGATGAAAAAAAAAGTGGATTAGTCGCTATTTAGCGATAAGGTTTAAGCTCTTAATGGAGCACATGGTTCGAAAAATATTACCCTAGAGTTTAGAGTGGAAGAGCGCTGAATTAAAAAAAGCTTAATTACGCCATTTAGAAGCAGAGTGCCCGAGGGAGGGTGAATTTTTGCATAGATGTTAATGTTTTAAAACGAAATAGGGTGGCCCTGACAGGGGGGATAGAATGTGAATCGTCCGAGGCCGCCTCCAACCCGCACTATATACCCCTTATCTACTCAAGTCCAGGGATGTTTTAATCCACACCGCCTTTCCCTCTTAACCCCTCCCGCAAAAGCTCCCATGTGCCGTAGATTTAGCTAAACAGCGGGACCCTTTAATGAATTTACCTTGAAACTCGGTAAACATCAACCGCAAAACGTTTTTTAGAACATTTAAAATCTGGGTTGTTAAACAAAATAATTGGGAGGGTTCGAGGGGGTGGCTATGAAAAAATCAGCGAACCGTGACGCCTCTCTTGAATTTCACTCCGAGATCAAAACGGGCGCCTCCGGGCATTTTATTAAAAAGAGGGGGACTCCGAAGATGAGCCCTAAAACCCTTCAACCCACACTTGACATCACACAAAGGAAAACTTAATTGGAGAAATCTTTTATCACCTTAATTACTCAGGGTGTTTTTTTCTTTCTTTGATTTCTCTAAACTATTTTTCCGAAGGGACGCTTCTCGAAAACGGGGAGTTTACCCTCTTGTTAATTACTCAAAATTCCGTATTCATTCCTTGTTCTGTATTAATGGCTTTGTGGAATTAATTCGGAGACACGACGTTTCGTTTAATTTCACTCAACGGTAAGACGACTGAAAAGCAAAGGAGGAGTTAAGCCCTTTCATTTAGAAGCCTTGAACCTTACACTCTCCGCCTTTTAAATGAAATGCAGTTGATGACTTGGAGAAAATGGAAAATGAATTATATACAAGTTTTTAACATTTTAAAAATAGAAAATTGGGATCCTGACTACATTTTCTACACGAACTTCCTCTAAGTACCGCAAATCAAATGAAATTCTTCGCCCAGCTAGGCCACTTAAAACGGGCGAGAACACACCAAATTTCTCCCTACTTTACTTCTTGAGGGAAAAAAGACTAAATTGAGGTCCTCTAAGCGCTTTCAACGGGGACTTCTCATCCTTATCATCGAAAAATATTTTAAGGCAGAAAAAATGAAGGTCTTCCACACTCATCGGGTGAGAACACCCCAAATTTCTCCCTGCTACACTTTTCACCAGGAAAAGAAATAGGTATAGAAAAACTATACGTACATTTAATGAAAATTAAGTGGAAAAAATTCCCAAGTAAATGGATATTTGATCTTTTTATGCGGAAAAATGAAAATCTGATAAAGAAGGATCGACAAAAAAAAGGTTAAAAATAATGGAAGTTGATATCGAAAATTGCAGGTTTTGACTGGTAACAGAGGGAAAGTGTTATTAATGACTCCCCCCTCCCAGAACGAACTCACTACGGGCAAAATCCCACCCTCGGTACTCACTCTCACTATCTCTCACTTTGTCGGTCAGTCACAAAATTCAATAACAAATCCATTATCCCCTCCCAGGGGCGACCCTGTACTGCTTAATATTCTGTCGAAATGATTTATCATCTTCGCTCGGTCATAAACAAGGCTTCAAACTCGAGGCAGCCTGTATTAGGACGAATTAGTTAAACACGCTTTAACCCCATCCATTACCTTGATAGGTGTTGTGTTATTGAATTCTATTTTTATGAGACCAAGTTTTTTGCCCTTTTATTGACAGTTTTATCCAAATTTTTGCGTTCCACCCGACTTTATACCAATAAAACCATCCTAATAATGGCTATAAAGAATATATTTTCTTGAAGAAATGGAGACAAAAGTCCAAAATTTGAGTAAAAAGGTTTTTTTAAAGCCCTATGAAAATGCAAAACTCTGTAAATTGGGAAAAAGCCAAAAAATCAAGGAGATCACCCAACAATCTGATATAAATGAGGTCCAAAAACGGGTCAAGAGCCCTAAATTGCGTAAAACTATAGTTTATAGGCCCAAAAAACGAAGAAAGCGCCTAAAAATGCTGTAGTGGTAGTGGATTTCGGTTTAAATCCCAAAGGAACGTCTTCAAAATGGGTTTAAGGGGGATCATACATCCGGAACATTTGGTTCCAAATACAAGAGATAGCAGCACTTTCGCCCCTAAAATTAGTTTCCTATTTTTGAGCACTAAAAGTCATCGGAAAATTTTTTAAGAAAGCTCGTTCTCTTTGTTTCGAGAATAACTACGAGGCGCTGGGAGCAGTTTTCCGGAAAAGTTTTTCCTTTGAAAAATTGGAAAACTTACTTTTTCAAAAAACCGTCGTAGGTTGAACATTGGCCCAAAAAAATTACAAGCGCTAGAAAACCTGGTAAAAAGGAGGGTTTTACGGGAGTTCGAATTTTTTTTAAAGTTCTCCATTTTTTCTCTCTCTTTTCGTCTGAAAGCCCTTTTATACCGGGTTTTCTAACCCTCATTAGGTCCGTTTTTTGGCCCAAAAATCGAAAAATACCTAAAAACGCCCAAAAAATCCTTTTAAAACCTAATAAAAGTCCTAAATTGTACAAAAAAGGGATTTCTATCCTATTAGACTACACAAAGAGACCTCTGCCAACCCTTTGGAGGCCAATAAGCCTTAGGACTGGACCAGAAACTCCAAATAAGCCAGTAATGCGCACAATAGACCCAAAAGGGGTCGATTAAAGCCCTAAGTAATCTAGGATTTTAAGCTCTTTTATATGGTTTTTACCTTTGGCGTTTTTCACAATTTAACCAGCTCGATATAATGGAGTTGAAAATGTTCTTTTATTAGAAAGCCATAAAATAAACCATTTTATAATTAAAGGCCGTTTTTAATAACTCGGAAACGCATAATGAGAATTTTTAATAAACTAGTAAACATGAACAGTTAAAACTTGTTTAATGTTATATCGTGGTTTTAATAACTTTGAGTTTACCCCGCGAGTAGTGGAAGTGCGGGCCGAGGGGAACTGATATTGTTGTCGGTTCAAGTTGTAATATAAAGTTGAGTAGAGAAGGAGGGGGGTAGTTGAGGAAACTAGGAAGTCTAAATTAAGCGGTGGCCAGGTGCAGGAGGCAACTCTACATTTCTATTAGGTAATGAGGGGACTGACGTTTTAGTAGGGACCAGGGGAGAGTCCACAAGGAGCGAAATACCTTTAAAGACGCCGAGGGACGCGTTTTCCCATTAACGCTCTTTCCTTTCCAGTTTCCCACTTTTCCACCCTCCCAACGCCAATAACGGACTGTATTTTTCACAATTTCACCTGAGCTCCCTTCTTCTTTTTTTTTTCTCCCTTCAGTTTCGTCTTCAATGACTAATAGTCCTTTCCGAATAATAACCGTTATTTTTCATGATTAGAGCGGCCTACTTCTCTCCTTCTCAGCTCTTATTACCGTCCTGATATAATTATAGGGATTACCCTTTCCGTTTCGACCCCCTCGGCTTCTTTTTTTCCCTTTAACTCCCTTCCTTCTTTTTGTAATTGAAAAAAGTTATTGGCTGAAATATGTGACTCCTTTATCATAAAAAAATCTCATTATTCTTTTTTTTTTTACCTTCGAATAAATCATCGTTTTTAAAACTTTTCGCGTACGTTGGAACCTCATTAGGCCTAAAACTTCCCTCATTTGACATTTGACACGACCTAATATTCCATCTAAACAGTGAAAAGACTGCATAATCCCTCTTTACAAAGTTTTCGGGATCTTTTTTTTCCCCCTATACAGTCATTTCTACCCTATACGTACTAAAGGATTTATTTTAACGAGGGAGAAATTGTGAAAAAAGTGGATATTCCATGGTTTGGTACCGATTCAGAGCGTCCCAGTTCGACATAAAGCATTTGAACATAATACATCTCACCATAAAGAAGAGATTTAACGATTGTCGTTTCGACATAACGCAGTTGAACATAAAGGAAACTTTCAATTTAAAGAACTTGTCGTTTCGCCATAATGCTGTTTCTGTCGTTTGGGCATAATATCATCATAAACTAGAGCCAAAGATCAAGCCTATTTTCGCCGTTTAAAACGCGAATATGGCGAAACGTCAAAAACCTTAAAACATGACGGTTCACCATAATGCTTTTAAGAGCTTTATGTTCAATTGCATTATGCCGAAACGCATTATGGAGGACTATTTTTATGTTCAACTGCTTTATATTAGGGTGATATGCATTTTGTTGAACGGTGTTAACCCGAAATGCATCTCATCATAAACTAGGGAGAGCCAAATATCAAGCCTATTTTCGCCGTTTAAAACGCGAATATGGCGAAACGTCAAAAACCTTAAAACATGACAGTTCACCATAATGCTTTTAAGAGCTTTATGTTCAATTGCATTATGCCGAAACGCATTATGGAGAACTATTTTTATGATCAACTGCTTTATATTAGGGTGATATGCATTTTGTTGAACGGTGTTCTCCCGAAATGCATCTCATCATAATCTAGGGAGAGCCAAAGATCAAGCTTTTTTTAATTTTTATTGCTATACGCAAATTGATTTTATTATCAAACAATTAACCAACAACAGAGGAAGAAATGACTGTGATAACGGGTATCTCACGACGCGTTTCGGCTTAATAAGCCTCGTCAGGTGAGCTATTCCCTCTATCACAATCATTTCTATCTTTTCTCTGTGGACCTATCTACGAGAGAATTAGTGGAAACTGCGGGAAGCTGGAGACAACTCGTCCCCCAAAAACTTCAACGCCGCCACTTCTCTAAGAGATAGAGCCACTCACCACCTCCTTGTTGGTTTTTATGACAGAACTGCTGCCAAGGCATTACTTTACTTTTTTTAATTTTTATTGCTATACGCAAATTGATTTTATTATCAAACAATTAACCAACAACAGAGGAAGAAATGACTGTGATAACGGGTATCTCACGACGCGTTTCGGCTTAATAAGCCTCGTCAGGTGAGCTATTCCCTCTATCACAATCATTTCTATCTTTTCTCTGTGGACCTATAATAATAATAATATAGACCTATAGACCTATAGTATAGACCTATAGACCTATAGACCTATAGACCTATAATTGATAATAAAATCAATTTGCGTATAGCAATAAAAATTAAAAAAAGTAAAGTAATGCCTTGGCAGCAGTTCTGTCATAAAAACCAACAAGGAGGTGGTGAGTGGCTCTATCTCTTAGAGAAGTGGCGGCGTTGAAGTTTTTGGGGGACGAGTTGTCTCCAGCTTCCCGCAGTTTCCACTAATTCTCTCGTAGATAGGTCCACAGAGAAAAGATAGAAATGATTGTGATAGAGGGAATAGCTCACCTGACGAGGCTTATTAAGCCGAAACGCGTCGTGAGATACCCGTTATCACAGTCATTTCTTCCTCTGTTGTTGGTTAATTGTTTGATAATAAAATCAATTTGCGTATAGCAATAAAAATTAAAAAAGTAAAGTAATGCCTTGGCAGCAGTTCTGTCATAAAAACCAACAAGGAGGTGGTGAGTGGCTCTATCTCTTAGAGAAGTGGCGGCGTTGAAGTTTTTGGGGGACGAGTTGTCTCCAGCTTCCCGCAGTTTCCACTAATTCTCTCGTAGATAGGTCCACAGAGAAAAGATAGAAATGATTGTGATAGAGGGAATAGCTCACCTGACGAGGCTTATTAAGCCGAAACGCGTCGTGAGATACCCGTTATCACAGTCATTTCTTCCTCTGTTGTTGGTTAATTGTTTGATAACAAAGATCAAGCTTATTTTCGCCGTTTAAATCGCGGATATGGCGAAACTTCAAAAACCTTAAAACATGACAGTTCACCATAATGCTTTTAAGAGCTTTATGTTCTATTGCATTATGCCGAAACGCATTTTGGAGAACTACAGATTTTTATGTTCAACTGCTGGTGATATGCATTTTGTTGAACGGTGTTCTCCCGAAATGCATAACCGCCAATCGTACGGGCTGCACAACGCGCTGAAGTGGGACTGCTAGCATAATAAGGCCCTGATCTGGGACTAACAGTCGCTAAAAAGTGTTAAATCTCTTCTTTATGGTGAGATGTATTATGTTCAAATGCATTATGGCGAACTGGGACGCGCTGAATCGGTACCAAACAGGGTTAACAACCCTTGGGCGCTGAAATGGGACGCATTGTATCGGGACCACACCGGTTTCGGCGTAGTACGCCTCATTAGGTGGAATATTTCCTTAGTACTTGATGACCCCCTGGAAAATAGTTTTTTGGAGTTTCTCGACGTGAAAATGACAATTCTAGAACTCACCATTTAAGTACAACAAAAAACCTTTGAAAACGTTTTTGGGGATTTGTTTGACAAAAAAAATGACTTTTTAAAAATATATTTTATGGACCATGTGCAGCTTGCCAAGTTGCTATAGTTCAGTGTTAAAATAGCTTTTTATGAAATTAAAATCTGGTAGGAAAATCTTCAAAAAATTAACTTAAAAAATGGATTATGATGCATATTTGTAATGGTGAAAGTTTAAGGTTTGTTATATAGTGAAAGTGTTTATATTTTAATGGATTTCCAGTAGACCTACTTTGCGGGCAGACGGTTAATAGAGGTTAGATGAAAACTGACGTTTCAGTTGGAAAACATGACAATGCTTTTTACGTAATATAAACACTAGACGTCTTGTCTAACTTAGTTAGTTTCTTCTTTTTTTTCGTGAGAGGCAGAAAAAGGGTTAAAAATTGAAAAAATTTCGTCAGATGCTTTTAAGGATTAGTTTCTTTCGCAAGGAAGGTCGGAAGGGGGGAGACAAACGATATGCCGCTTTGGCGAAGGATTGCCTCCATTTTCCCCGGGGTAGCCAAGAATGCAATTTCAGCACGAAATGAGAAGACCGGGAGGGTTAAAGAAGACTGACGCGGTCGCGGGGGGTAAATATAAAGCTGACAAATGGGGCCAGTGTCGTGAGAACCCCCTTCACGTCATCTCCCGTCCCCCCCTTTCTCGTCTCCATAGAGCACACAAACTTTAAATGAACATCCACCTCCCTTCCCGTTTCATCTACCCCCCACGCTTTTCACAGCGAACCTTCCCCCTTCTCTTAAGAAAACACGGTTTCTTCTCGACTTTCTTCAGGCCGAGACACTGGTCTCTTTTTCTAGTTTGACTTCCTTCAACTTTGCCATTTTAAAACTTTTTTTTCCCCCCTTCTCTTTCTCTTTCCTTTTAAATCAAACAATGGAACTAAACAGTCTAATAAAAAAGTTTCCATCATCAAAACTCATTTTTAGATGGCCTACGTAGACTCAGAAAACACACAATCACTTTCCACACCTTCATCCTCCCTCTAAAAGCGAAGTTGACTCCAATGGACGAATTCCAACTGCGCCCTGGGTTTTCTCAATCTTTCTTCTGATAGAAACTCGATTATATACTATGCAGGGTGTCCGGAAACACATGGCATACGTCTGGGAGAGCGTTAAAAAGTGGTTTTAGGAAAAAAAATGAAATGTAAACCCCCCCTAATTCAAATCAAAGAATTTGATGGTGTAGTTTAAAATGCGTTTGGATATACAGGGTGTCCCAAACAGAACCTAACTTCGTTATTTCAAATGAGAACCCCTATTTTTTTTATTTCAGATTCGTAATCTACGCAAAATTTCAAGTAGATTTGACTATTCATATGAGACCATTTTCGACAACTTTAAAAAATGTCAAATTTTAGCGTTTTTTACGCTAAAATCCGCATTTTAAACTACACCATCAAATTCTTTGATTTAAATTAGAGGAGGTTTACATTTAACTTTTTTTCATAGAACCACTTTTTACCGCTCGCGCTCTCCCAGACGTATGCCATGTGTTTCCGGACACCCTGTATATTAGTCCGAAAAAAAATTATGTTATCATCGAATAGTCCACGATTTCCGTCGGAGATCGGAGGGACACTTTTTGTGATGTTTTGGGGGTTGCTTTAGAACAAAAGATCGAGGAAAACGGGTGGAAAAACGCAAACTTATGGCTTATAGAAGAAAAGACAAGCAGGGAAATGGCCCAAAAAGGTGGTATTGTGCCCTCGAGAAAAACGCCCACTTTTCCGGATTTTCGAGCGTCTTTTTCGGTATGTTAGACAATATTCCTCCTTCTTTTGAGCGATTTTCCTACGTTTCCAGTTTTTTTTGTTCTATGAACCACAAGTTCTTCGAAAAACCCCCCTTTTACCTGATTTTTGTGCGTTTTTTTCGGTTTATTGGGAAATTATGACCTTTTTTTGGGTTATTTTCCTGCGTTTTACTTGTATTTTTTCAATAAGCTTCTTTTTCGATATGTTAGACAATAATACTCCTTCTTTTGGGTGATTTTCCTACGTTTCCAGTTTTTTTTTTGTTGTATGAACCACAAGTTCTTCGAAAAATTAAACAAAAACGCCGATTTTACCCGATTTTTGTGGGTTTTTTTCGGTTTATAGGGCAATATGTCCCTTGTATTTTGTTCTATAAGCCATAAGTTTTCCTTTTTCCGCCCTTTTTGTCCATTTTTATCCAATTTTAAGGATTTTTCTCTTGTTTTTCGTTAAAGAAACACCAATTTAGTTTTTATTATGAAATTATAAAAGGGAGACTTGAATGATTTTTTACTGTTTATCACTAAACGAAATAAACATTTCCCCACCCTCCTTATTTCCCGTCCCTTTCCTTTTTATTGTTTTATTTACAAATCCCCCTTTTATTCGGGATAACGGCTAAATAAAACCGCTAGTAAACCACGTAATAAAATCAAGGATCGAGAAAACGTCGTGAGGGTAAAGGGGAAAAAAAGATAAGGAGGAAATAACGGATGGCACAATCAACATTCGGCAATAAAAACCTAGTTGGACAAACCCCCATGAAATTCAATTTTCCCCGAGTTTTTTTTTCCGAGCCATCAAACATTTTCCGACCTGTCGGTTGAACATTTCGAAAAGTTGATAAATGAGAACTAGATAGTGTAATTATGCAAATAGAAAATGTGGTTTCTATGCATGAATAAGCGATCTAACCTTGTTATGAACCTATCCCTAGAGAAATTTCATATGTCTACAAGTTTTGAATTAGTTACAATTTAAGTTTGAAATTGTTTCAAGCTCGTTTTTGCCTTTTTAGTTCGATCCCTGGAGAGCGGAACTTCTTTTCTTGAAGGCTTTTATTAACTTTTATTTCGCCCATGGACGAAAAGTTAATAAGCATTTTAAAGGAGCGTATTTTTAGGAAGATTTTTAAAAAATATTTTGAAAGAGGTTTTGTCGGCTCATTGGGTCCTGCTTTAGCCCCTCACCCACGAACCAGATGGCAATCCATTCCGGGCGAACGGTCTTTCACTCCTCGTAGCCGATGTGGAAATTGGGCCGATCTCTGGCGTTCTTTCACAATATCGCCTTTGATGGTTTTCGTGTTCGGAAAAATCTTCAAACCAATCACAGTTTCAACGCGCCTCTGCAAGTAATGAAAACCGTGAATCCATTTCACAAAAAATTTGTTTTCTATTTGTATTTGCCTTTCCGTTCATCCCACTATTTGGATTCTTTTAATTTTCCCCTTTTGATGTGAAAATTTTTTTTAGGCGCGCTTACCACTTTTTTGTAGCGGTGTTAAATGTGGCTGAGCCGTCACGCTCGGTGTGTAACGCTTCGGTTAATGTCGGGTCGAGTCGGCTAATTGTCGAGTAACCTTTAGCAGAGCGATTCTTTCGGTTCGGGCCGAAGTTCGTTCGCACCGATGAGCCTTTATGCTCTATAATGTTTAATTATCCTCCTCCATAGGAACGAGACTGAAGCCATTATCTTGCAGGCTCGATTGGATTTTGGGAGACTATTATTTGACTAATCTGAGTTTGAATGATGAAGTGACAATGGCGTCGAAGCGTTCAAAAAAAGCTTTATCTCTAATTGATTTTTTTGTCTCTCTCCCCCCGTTTGAAGAAACGGGCGTGGGCGAGAGGGGTAAAAATGGTCGGGACATGCAAACGTCAGGGACTCGCCGATTTAAGGCAAGTGCCAACCCTGTCAGACTGCCACAGTGACAGAGTCATTATTCCACACAGAGGGAACCTCCTCTCCCCTTCGCGGTACTTTTGCCTAATTGCATTTTTCACCCGGGGGATATGACACCCGACAGGCGCTTAAATTGTTTGCGAGCGCGATGAAAAATTCAAACCCCCGACGAAAAAAAAAAAGAGTTAGAAAGGGAGAGAAAGTTAAGGTTGAATTTTTCATTCTGATTCCAGGCGGGCCGGTAAAACCAGGCGACGTATGGGTGGGTTATGGCCAGAAAAGGTAGAAAGAGGGCCCGGAGAAGTAATAACGACTCCCAGTGGAGCAGTGTCTGTAATCACCTCAACTCGACTAATAGCACCCCGACGTACGATCTGACGATTACCACCGGCCTCATATAACACAGATTATTGCCTTTCTTACTTCATTTTGTCCTCTTTTAGAAAGAAAAAAACTTCCCTTTTCCCTTAAATAATTCATTAAAAGTCATTTATAAAAAAGGCCCTTTTTGTACATTTACGACCTGCAAAAGGTCACTCACGAGAGGCTCCCAAACGCACTTAACAGAAGTGAATTATTTAAATTAAATTTTAAAAGGGGGTTACCGTTTGAGAGAGGACTATCGATTAGCGAAGAGCGGGGGTCTTTTGGCTTTGAATATAAAGAGAGGTCGTTTGATGAAAATTACATTTTCATGAGAAAATTACATCTGTAGTTTCGACTGTCAGATTTAATTTTAATTAAAGTACGATTAGCAGCCCCACTTCACCCACCGCCCCTCTCAACCACTCCTGTCCGAAATCGCCCCCTCTCGTGCGTCTCTTCAAATGTTTAATTGGTGAACGGTTTTCCGTCAATTTATTATTTCTCTTTTTACCTACTTCAATATGCATTCGTCAAAAAGTTTTCATTAATTTATGATCCTTCATTCTTTCCCAATTTTTTGTTATGGGGTTAATTAGTCTATGAAGGGAGCCCTTTCGATACTTGTGAATTATAGATACCTGAACAAAGCGCATGCGCGATCTGTTTTTAGTTCCCGCGTTTTTCCCTCAAAAATGTGCCATTAGATTTTCCAAACAAGTCTGGAACCAAAATAGTTTGATCACCCGAGGGGGTAATTTTTTTCCTCTCGCAAAACGAGCTCGATTGATATACAATTAGGCCAAAAAAAAACGAATTCAATTTAATCATTTTTAAAGGATCTACAAACAGAATTTCATTCTTACACAACAACAAAAGTGTAATTACCCATCGAAAGTTGGGATGATCACGCGAACCATTTTGAATAAAATATCAGGGCAACCGAAAAAGCGCACAGGGAGTCCTTATTATGCCTCGTCGATAAGAGTCGGATGCCCGTTAAAAATTTAAACCACTTTTCCTGTCGTAAGTCCGGCTGTATATTTAATAAAGTAGAAGGGGGAAAAGAAAAAACTTTTAGGGTGAGGTCCAAAATGACTGTAATTTTTTTAAAAATAAATTATTTAAAAAGAAAAAAAATGAATATTTTAAATTCTTTGAAATACTTTATAAGCCGTCCAAAAATTGTGATTTATTTTTTTTTAACATTGGCAACTTTGGACAATTTTGAATTAAAATGAAGCTGACTTAAACCTAATTTGGGGCTTGAAGGACGTCCCGGTTTGAAAAATGTGTCCGTTTATCAACTTAACAGTAAACTAAGCTTTTAGAAAGTTAGTAAAAAGATGGTGGAGGGTGAGAGGGGGAAAAAAATCGGTTTAAGTTCTTTGACAACAACCCTTCCCCCCTGGCTGAACTTTCAACTTGATTGAAGTTTTAAAAAAATAATTTCTCACCCTTTCCGACGCGAGAAAGCTAATTGGAAAAAATTGAATGATGCCCTATTAACGAGAGTAAACATGTCGGTGGGGCGAAAGTTAAAAAAATAACACCCTAAGTGTCCTTTGCCCATTTTTCCTCGCAAAATTTTTTTTTTGTCACAAAATTGCCATTTTGAGGTTGTCTTTCGCCATGGCGCTCATCTGGAGCTTCAAAAAAGGGTTTTTATACTGTGGAAGGCAAGAAATCTCCTTTTTCTAAAATATTTAGTTTTCCTGTTTGTGTTTGAAGTTCAAATGGGCCTAAAATTTTTAGTTTTGGCAGCAAAATTTGGCGTTTTCAAGGTCAAACTCGACTGGTTTGCATGGAATTCCTAGTTTTACGTTGGCATCACTGTTTTTAAAGGTCGCAATCAGCAGTTTTTTGCTTTCAACTTCTTCTTTTTCCTGCTAAATTTGGTGTTTGAAGTTCAAAATGGGCCTAATTGCTTGAAAATTTTAGTTTTGGCAGCAAAATTAGGTGTTTTCAAGGTCAAACTCGACTGGTTTGGATGGAATTCCTAGTTTTACGTTGGCATCACTGTTTTTCAAGGTCGCAATCGGAAGTTTTTTCTTTTTTTACCTGCTAAATTTGGTGTTTGAAGTTCAAAATGGGCCTAGCTGCTTGAAATTTTTAGTTTCTGCAGAAAAATTTGGCGATCGTTTGGTTTTTTGGCTAGGAATATGCCTGGGTGATTTCCTCGCTATTCAGGAAGAGAAACTTCCTTTTTACCTGATTTTTGGGGTTTTCTTATATATTTCAACCGAGAAAACCTATTTTTACCGGATTTTTAGGGGTTTTCTTCGGTTTTCGAACCTCACTTTTCACCCAATTGTTTTAGGGATTTTCTTAGACCAAAAATATCATTTTTTCCAGGATTTAGAGAGTTTTTCTAGAAATTATGGAAACATCATTTTTGGGTGCTTTTTGCGTCTTACCCTCAAAAGACTCGTGAATACCCCATTGTTAAGAAATTAGTCTCAAGGATTAACTGGTGTTTTTTTTTTCTAAAAATTTTTAATTGTTTCCCTGAACTTTAACTATTGAGATTTAAGCTTTTCTTCGAGCTCCTTTATTTTAACTCGCTACCCCTCCGCCCCTTTCTCCTTTGAGATGATCAGAAGAGCGACTCCTGAAGTTTGAAACTTGTTACATCGCAGAAGGAACAAAGGATAAAGCTTTATACCTTTTGATTCTGTCACTTGGGCGTCCAATACGCTTTAACTACTGAAAACCCCCCTTTGAAAAGTACCAAGGCGGGTGGCGGGGGAAAAGACCCAAAGAGATGGAGTGGAGAGAACTCGAGGTGTAATTCAATTAAAAGTTGGGCCCATGTGCCGACGTGGTTTCAGAAATGAACTAAACCCTTTTGTCTCTAGGATTATTTTTAACGTCAAAACTGTTGACTAAAAAAAATTTTTAAATCATTGTTATTAAACATCTGATAAAAGGGGAGAAAAAGAGTTGAATTTTTGACGCAATTACATTTAATTGCGTCTGATATTAGTGTTTACAGGGGGGTGAGGTTTCATTCTTCCGGCTCTATTCCCTTTGGAGAAGGGTCGAGATTGCTGCCCATTGTTTGTTATAGGCCTCTCTTTTCTCTCAACCTAGGGATAATAAAACTTGCAACTTCTAGCATCTCGCCTTCTAAAAGACGTTAAAAAATCCTTTTTTTTTTCTCTCTCCTCTCAAGTTTCTCGTCTCAAACTTTAATTAAATATGTACAAGTCATTTAATTAAAAGGATCAAAGGGGGTGAACCTGTCATTTTTACCATCTTTACCCCCAGTTGCTTCCAAATAATTTTTTATGACGGATTTTTATGCGTAAAGTCTTCCCCTTTTATGCTAATTTTTTTTTTCTTAAACTTAAAAAAAGTTTCTTCTCTTTTATGTGCTTTCAGGATGATCAAAAATCTTAATTATTTTGTCTCTTTTACGACTTGTCTTTTCGGGAAATTTTCTAACTTTTTTTTTTCTTTTTCAGGTTGTGCGTTCGTCAAATTCAGCTCTCATATAGAGGCACAAGCGGCGATTAACAGCCTGCACGGGAGCCAGACGATGCCTGTAAGTAATTCCTTCATATGTCACGTTTTATGGGGCTATAAACGATTTTTATTCCCGGAGAGGATTCGTTTAAAACGTTTATTAAAAAACACTATAAAGGAGTAAAATAATTATCTTGGGTTTTCCTGTTTTTACGATCCTGGGTCAGCGGAAAAAAGAAGGGATGTTAATCCCTAATATTTAAGACTTAGCGAAAAGCAGAAGGGAAGAAAAAGGTTATAAAAGACACCGGGTCCTCGCTGTAGAGTAGCTATTTGTTTATACGGTCTCCAATAAAATCGAGGCTCTATTGAATGCCCCGGGTTTCACCCCTCAATGAGATAAAACGCTTATGGTCTAAAAGAGAAGAAAGGGAGCGTGGCATATGGCACGGGGAGACTATCACCACCAACTACGAATTCTCCTTCAATTCCGAAACCCTCCACCCCTCAAGGTCTACCTTAACGCTCGGGAGCTGAAACACAAACCTTCCTTTATTGTATAAACTTTAGGAGGAAGATTCGAGTTAATCGTCAAAAACCCCCGGGCTATCCTGAATTAAATAAACCTTTAAAGTGATCAAATTACAAGAAAAAACCCGTTCCTTTTAGAAAAAACACTTTCCCAACTTTTGATAACACACGCAAAAAATCTGGTTAGCCAAATAATGGTTGTTTTTGAACTTTTTTCTGCATTTTAGGCAGATTTCTTTTCTTCGGAATTGGCTTTGAAGTACGTTTTTGTGTTTAATACTCGCAGAACACAAGAACCCTCAAAATTTATATCGGACCTTGGTTATTTATTGAAAAGAACACACTTTTTAGGGGATTTTGGGGTATTTTATTGCTTAATCAGCAGGATTTTTAGCAGTTTACTCAGTTATTCGGCACAGAAACCCTCTTTTTACCTAATTTTTAGATGTTTTCCCCCGTTATTTTGACCAAGAGTAGTTTTTAACTTCCTTAAAGAAGTTATTGTGATATCCTCCATGTCAGGTTTTTGGGGAGGAGTCTTCAGACCCCGGAGGGTAATTTCGAATATGGATCTACACCGATCTCAACTTTGTCTGTGGTTCCGGCCGGCCGTCCGTTTTTTTTCGGAACACTTCACGGCCACAGTTTTCATCCGATTTTCACTAAATTTTCACACAAATTTCTTTAGCCGGTGAACAAGAAACCAACGAGAGCGATTTTTGAATTTCGAAAAAATGGCGGAGATATGTACTAAAAATTCGCTGCGGCCGAACCGTTGGTCTGATTTTCACCAATTTCTCCTTATAATTTTGACGAATTTTTGGAGTAAAAAAAATTAAAACTTTTTAATTATTATTATTTTTTTTAGTAGAGAAATTTTACACTTCTACCCATTACGAGAGGCGCATCCGTCGGCCAAAGAGCCCATTATTTCTACCTTGACACTTGAAAAAAAAAAAAAAAAACTTCCCCCTCCGTTATACTTCCCTGACTTATACTTCCCCCTCCGTTACACTTCCCCCTCCGTTGTACGTCCTCTCCGCTATACGTCCCCCTCCTATATTGTCACTTCTGTTTGAGGAAGTTTTCGTTGGAAGCTCTTCAAACCATTACTTTATCACATTTTCGGGCCTTTTTTTTTTTGGTTTTTTGCGGGGTTTATTATCTACAAAAAAGATAATTAAATTTAAAATGTACAAATCATCAAATGGCTGAACAAAACCATCACATTTTAAGGCTTTTAAAAGACACTGGGTAAAAAGAAGGCCGGAAAAAGGGGGTCGTTGAAAACAGGCTAAATGGCTGAGAATGACTCAAAGTACGAACAGGAGAGCTAACCTTGTTACAACCCAATTTCCTTTGTCTTAAGATTTAATTTTAATTGCTTTTCACGTGCTTCGAGACTCTCTAGTGCTAATTAATGAGACCTTTTTTTTCTTCTCTTTTTTTTTTTTTTCTTCAACGAAAGATTTGTGAACAATTTCTTTATAAAATTAAACCTAATTTTCGAGTCGAGGGCTATCCCTCGGTTATTAGTCGGCTCATTAACTCCACCACTTCCAACATTTGTTCTAAGTCTCCCTCCCTACAAACACGGAAACTCATTGTTTTCCCTCACTCTAATATTTTCCTCTCCAATTATCCCAGGGTATTAAAATTAAATGAATTAGGAGAAGAAAAAACTGCTAAACCCTCATTACAGGGGAGTCGTGCGGAACACGTTATACAAACTGGATTTTTTTATTCACATGGAAAGCAACAAATGTTTCGAAAAGGGTAGTGGAGCAAAGAGGGGAGTTGTTCGAGAGGCAGAACGCGTTTTCGAACACTGTCCGACCTGAAACATTTCCCAAGGGTGGACGCTAAAGCTCCCTGAAAGGCTTAAGCCCTTGTATTGACAATGGAAAAGGGATGGGCAAACAGGAGAGACGTCCGAGATAGCGATAGAGGGGAGGGTTAAAAGGAGAGAGAGAGAACGGAGTTACCCTTCACCCACGTAACACCCTCAACACAATTCCCCCCGAACCTTCCTTTCCCTACATCTATGTAAATTAACAAAGGCTATCCTTCCAAATAATATTATACAGATTTTAGAAATGTTTGCATCCAAGAGAATCTCTCTATGAAATTATATGTTAATATATCATCCGAAACCGACAAACCACTTTACATGTAAATCAACTACTGATAGGTATAAAATTTGATTTAAACCTTTGGACCTTCCCTTCGACTCAGACATTCTCGTTTTCTCGTTTTTTCTACAGGGGAAAACCTCTTTTTACTGCTTTCTTGAATGTTTTCCTCGGATATTCAACTATTTCACACTTTTGCCAGTTTTTTAAGCATCTAAGTCCTCTTTCCCTTTATTTTTACTGGAAAAGTCCCTTTTCCTCTGTTATCAATACAAAACTCATTTTTCACCTGATTTTCGACCAAAAAAGCCAAGTGGCTGCGATTTTGAGTTCAAAGGTTTTTGAAAGATTTTAGGTTAGCTTTTTTTTAAGGGATGAAATATCGGATGATTTTATACCCCGGATATAGCCAGCTACGTTTTATTGGGTTTAGTCTATTGTACTAATTCGGCCCCATTCTATCAACTTTCCCAACATGCTCTTAATAGAGGGCCTCTGCACCCGTTTTCAAAGCTCTCCTTGGTGGCATTGCTGAGTTTGCTCGACAGTTCTCCGACGAGATTCTACAAGGTCCAGAGTTTTTCTCCTTCTATCTGCTTGATTCTGGAATCTGCGAGGTTTTTTGCAGTTTACTCGTTTAGTTTGCAAAATCAAACGTATTTTTACTAGGTTTCACTCGTTTTACAGCCGATTTCCTCCGTTTTTTGGACAAAAAAAAGCTCCTTTTTGCGGGATTTAAAAAATCCGTAAAACTTCTATCAACTTTCCCAACATGCTCTTAATAGAGGACCCAGCCTCTGCACCCGTTTTCAAAGCTCTCCTTGGTGGCATTGCTAGGTTTGCTCGACAGTTCTCCGACGAAATTCAACAAGGTCCAGAGTTTTTCACCTTTTTTCTGCGAGATTTTTTGCAGTTTACTCGATTAGTTTGCAAAATCAAACGTATTAACTTCCTCAAGAAGTTACTGTGATACCCTCCGACCCCCTGTTACTAGAAAAGGGTCTTCCAGACCCCGTAGGATAAATCTGATAAGTGATCTTTGCCGATCCTGACTTTGTCTGTGGTGCCGGCCGTCCGGCCGTCCGGCCGTCCGTCGCCACTTTTTCCGGAACACTTCACGGCCGCAATTTTCATCCGATCTTCACCAAATTTATACACAAGCTTCCTTTCACAGAAATCTTGAAAATGACGAGAGCTTTTTTCGAAATTTTTCAAAATGGCGGAGATATGACTGTTCAAAGATTTAAAATGAGCGCTGTGGGCGTACTGTTGGTCCGATCTTCACCAAATTTTCACTAAACATTCCTTGAATTATTTAAAAATTTTCCATGTTTTTAAAATTTTAATTTTCCAAAATTTTTTTACTTAATAATTTTTCTAGGCAGAAATGTGAGTCACTTCGCCGGCTCGAGGGCGGCCTCTCTTTGGCTAACCGTACTGAATTTCTACCTTGATATAAAATTTCAAAATAATTTTTTTTTTTTTTTTTAACTTCCTCAAGAATTTTTTTAACGGAAAATAAAATGGCGATTTATTAGGTACTTAATTTTTATTTTTTTTTTTCAAAAAACAGAAAACGAACAACAAAAATACCTAAAATTTCTAACTTCCTCAAGACTTACTGCGATACCCACCAAATTTATTTCACAACTTTTACAAAAATTTAGTTCTCCTACTTAATACTTCCTCCTCCTGTATCCTTGAGGAAGTTATCGTTGGAAGCTCTTCAAACCGGAACTTTTACTAGGTTTCTCTCGTTTTTCTCCGATATTTGACCAGTTTTTCAGCCGATTTCCTCCGTTTTTTGGACAAAAAAAGCTACTTTTTACGAGATTTATATCCCGTAAAACTTCTATCAACTTTCCCAACGTGCTCTTAATAGAGGACCCAGCCTCTGCACCCGTTTTCAAAGCTCTCCTTGGTGGCATTGCTAGGTTTGCTCGACAGTTCTCCAACGAAATTCAACAAGGTCCAGAGTTTTCACCTTTTTTCTGCGAGATTTTTTGCAGTTTACTCGATTAGTTTGCAAAATCAAACGTATTTTTACTAGGTTTCTCTCGTTTTTCTCCGATATTTGGCCAGTTTTTCAGCCGATATCCTCCGTTTTTTGGACAAAAAAAAGCTACTTTTTACGAGATTTATATCCCGTAAAACTTCTATCAACTTTCCTAACATGCTCTTAAAGGACCCAGCCTCTGCACCCGTTTTCAAAGCTCTCCTTGATGGCATTGCTCTGATGATTTTCTGCGTTTTTGGACCATCCCCTTTTTGGCAGTGTGTAAAGCATTTGGATATTTCTACTGAGCAGCAAAATTTAAATTTTAATGCTGATAAAAGTTTTATGAATTTGGCATTGACCGAAAGTGAACTTTCCGATTTCAGTCTGTCGATAAATGATTGAATTTTAAACAGAGGAAATCACGAAAAATAAAAGTGGATTTATTATTTTTCGGTATCAGTTTTACCGTGGGTAATGGTACTTTGAGGATAAATCCTATTGAAATTTATTCGTACTTTATAAATGAATCACGGGATGCATTATAGTTCATTAAGAAGAGTCACATTACGGGTCGCGGTATACCATTAGACCGTGCTCTGTTTACGGTATTAGTCATCCTCACGGGGAGGGAGGTAAAAAGGTCGTTTTATACGCGATAAGGATCGATAATTAAATGAACAGGAAGATTGAGAGTTGTAAATAACGAGAGGACAAAGCCTAGGGCCGTTAATTAACCGGTCTATTGTGTTGGGGGGCCGTGTAAAATTCATTTTACATTTTTTTTTAATATAAAAAAGAGGCTTTAATCCGTGTTTTATGAAGTTTAATAGATTAGATATCGCCCGTCGCTATTGTTGCTTCATAGAGGGTTCCCCACGTGCGAAGAGGAAATTGTGTTTGCCCGCGGTAAATACTGGGAGAAGATGAGTACGAGGCTCACGAGCGGCCGCGGGTAAGGAAAAGGGGGTGGGTCGCCTAGCAAACAGCGAAAGGGCGTTAAAATCAACCGTTGATAGAAGAGGGAATGCCTACACAATTTGCTACGATTCAACGACGTCAATTTGATTACTGGATGAAGGGACGATTAAACTTACTGATTAATGCCATTTATCCTCTAGAAAATCCACCCTCTTCGGTTTTTCATTCCTCCCACTTCACATCTTTTTTCTCCCCTTTTCTTCTAAGACAATCATTCTATAATTCCCCATATTGTCCATTAAGTTTCACGTCAACCAAAAAAAATCTCAATTTTTGACTTTTTCCAGTTTTTTGCTTTATCTTGGAAACTAAGAGTTTTTCCATTAAGACCACTATATACAAAATTAAAGCTGAAAACTACCAAATTCTCTATGATGCTTAGAAATTTAGGCGATTAGAATTTCCGCTGCAGCAAGTTGAAAAATTCTCATTTTTTGGCACTCAGGATGTAAAGTTAGTCGATGGGTTTTTAGTTCTTCCGCAGAGAACTCCTTTGTGAGTCAAAAAAATTTTGGCTTGCTGTAGCCCCGCTTCTTAGTCTTCAAATTATAAATTATAATCTAGGAAATTTTGTCAACTTTTGTGTTTAGTGGGCGCTAGAAACGTTGGAAAGACTAACCTTTTTTTTATTTATAAAAAAGGATATTTATAATTTAAATTTTTTGACGATTTTTTCCTCTATAAGTCGACGGTGCTCAAGAGCCGGCTGGTAATCATGACCTTTGAAGCAGGAAGAGCCGACTCCCTTTGTCGTCTCAACAAAGGCAGCGATGTCTCATTAGAGAAACCTTTCTCACCACCTTACTCAGATATCAAAAGATTACTCGCTTTTATTACTAATTAAATAAATAAAAAATTGAAAATTTGTCCAAAAAAAAACTAGAATTTGATCAATCTAGAGGGAGTGAAACAGGGGGAATCTGGTAACCGAGTTACCGCCTGTCTCAGCTTCGCTGTCCTTGTTTTAAACGCTCCTGACACCTCTTAAGTGGAGGCTCTAATCCTTTTACCACGCCCCGACGAATCCAACACAACCCTTTATTCTATTAATATGAAAATCTGTCCCTTTTCTATTCAACGAGGCGCGTTAATTAATTTTTCAAAATATTAAACAAAAAAAATCGAGCATGTTAATGGGAAGCACTTAAGTCTTTAGCGGGAAGATTTATAACGGAGATAACCTCCCTCTGTTTATAGATATGAAATCGTTTATTATAATAAGGGTTCGAATTGCGAAGGGTAAAGTTTCGAGGGGAGGGGGTTGCTAAACAATTGCGGGGTGAGCCAATCAATAAAAGGGAATCCTCCACGGAGGCTCAACCACATCAATCTTCCCAAAGTTGCCCACGGGATTACAAGTATAATTTCCTTTAAAATACTAATACCTAAAGAGTGAGAAAGAGCGAGAGGGGCGAGAGAATCCGTCATTAGTCGGTGTCACCGGTTGCGGGCAGAACTCCTCGAGATAAGTGGCCCCAGACATTAATTATACCACCCTCCCCCGCCCCCGACTATCAACCCCTACGGCTATAAACCTCGGAAGAGGGAGGAAGGCGATTTTTCTTCCGCACTCCGAGAGTTCCTACATCGAGACCTTTTTTTTTAAATTAGCCAACGATTTATCCTGTACCGGTTATTTAAGATCATATTTTTATTTAGCCCTTTATACCATCCCTTCATAAAAATTTTCTTTTTCTTTCATTCAAACCGAAAACCGAAAACTAATAACCAATCAAGGAACATATTGCAATAAGGTGTAGAAACGATTTTGTCTTGCTCAAACAAGGGGAAAACTGTTTTTTCGACTTTCCTTCCACATACAGTCTGTTTACTTAATTTTCCGGCGTTCTCCTCATTTTTAAGCTTCAAAACCACGATTTATCCGTTCCAGATAGTTTTCCATTCCGTTCAACCGGATTTTTGGGAGTTTCTTCAATTTTGGAAGATAGAAAACCCATTTTTATCCGATTTAAAGGAATTTTCCATGTTTTTCCCGCCAAGAAACTTCCTTTTTACCAGAGTTTTCAGCTTTCTGACCTCTTTTGACTGAGGAAACCAATTTTTTCCGGATTTTCGAGTTTTCCTTGGTTTTTGAACTAACAAACCCCGTGTTTATTTCGGGCTAGAAACCGTTGTTTTATCGGTTTTTCGAACGAAAAACTCACTTTTGAAACGACTCGATTTTTAAGCCTACAAGCCCCTTTCCTTTCTGGTGTTTTCCTCGGTCTCTCTGGCGAGAAAATTGTTTTCTAACAGAGTTTTGAGCGCTAATTTCGGTATTTTTGCCTAAAATGCACATTTTACAAACATTTTGGGAATTTTTCCCACTATTATTTGCCGATAAACTTGCGTTTTCTTGGTCTAATCTACGCCCCTTTGTCTAAATGAAATAGATATTTGAAAAAACTCTTCAAAAAATTGAGCCATTAATTTCATCGATTATAACAGCAAAGGATTTGTAGAAGTCGCCGAATCCCTTGGGAGGAAAAAAAAGTTTGAATTTATTTTTATAAACGGATCGTAAATCTGCCCTTGAGGTAAACAAGTTAATTCATCACCTAATCTCCTCTGATTCATCGCTTTTTCGCGTCCCTCATGGTTTTTACCGAATCCCGGATTCGAAAAGAGACTTTTACCCTATTCAAATATACCCAGGGAGTTTGTTTACGCGGTCTCCTCGTCTCTTTCGAGTCGATAAGTTATATATACACGTTGAAAACAAAGCAGTAAAAATCTCTTCCCCCCCGTATAGGGGCGACTCGCATAAAGTTTGAAAAAGAAGAAAAACTTTTTTCTTTTCGGAGGGATAGTTTCCAAACGATCCTCCGCTCCGGCACGATCCTCACAATTCCACTCTCTCTTTTTTTCTCTCTCGCGCGTTAGATTAAATTCTGGGATTAAGGGTGGAGAAGAAAGGTTTTCCGCATACGTGGGAAAATATGTATTTCGGGGTAAAGGCGAAATAAAAGAGAAAAGAGGGTAAAGTTGTATTATAGCCTCCCCGCTCCGGCACTTTCGTATCCCACCCTAAGTTTTTCCCTCCTAATGTTATGAAAACTCTGAACCTAATCCTCGGATCTTATTAACAGCAATTTGTTTCCCTTTAGCTTTCATACGAAAATTTTTTATAATCGTTTACCATTTTTTTTTCTTTACAATCTCATTAAGGAGATATTCAAAAACTAATTTATTTTCAAAAAAAAATTTAAAAATTGACTGAAAATACACTTTTATGTGGCTTCTCGGTTATAAAACAAATGGTGAGCAAACGAGAATTTTATCCGGATAAAGAGAGAAGATTTATACTTTCAAAGTTTTGTAGCGTTTTCCACCCCCTTCAACTCATTTGACTACATTCACAAGTTTGCCCCCATCCTCTCCGAGTTTCGCGGATTGCTAACAAGCCATTTCTAGACCTCCGTCCCTTTACCCGAAGAAATGCAATAAGGGGAGATGAATACACAAAAATATTCGGATTGTTCAGAAGAAATTCCATAATCACATATTCTTCTAATAAAAAATATAAAAAATGAAGGGGGAGTTTTCTGTTACCTTCCCCTTTGACACGTTATTTTAAACAAAGTTATATTCCTTTCTCACATTCTTTACATTCTTTAAACGCCTCACACTTAATTAACTTCCTTCTTCAGTAAACTCTTCCGATTCAATTTACATAAGTTGAATACCTTTTTATGAAAATTAAATTCTAGAATATTTTAAAAATTCATAAAATGCATTTCTTTTTAACTTTATGTATATTTTATCACAGAAAAATATCTTCTTCTTTATTACGCACCGAGTGGAAAAGCTCAATTTTTTTTTCCACCAGGAACGCCATAGTCAGTGGTTAGGGGGAGGGGAAGTATAACAGAGGGGGAAGTAACGGAGGGGAAGTATAATGGAACGAAAGTATAACGAAGGGAGGGAAAGTATAAAGGAGGGGAAGGGGGAAGTTTTTATTTCATTCGAAAAATTTTCCTAGTTTTTTTTTTTTTTTTTTTTTTTGAAAAATTTTCTAAGTTTTTTTTCCAGGTTTTCCTTTCTTTTTCGATTTTTTTTATTTTTTTGAAAAATTTTTAAGTCTCAAGGTAGAAATAATGGGCTCTTTGGCCTAGGCATGTGCCTCCCGTAATGGGTAGAAGTATGAAATTTCTCCCTACTAAAAAAATAATAATTAAAAAGTGGCAATTTTTTACACCAAAAATTCTTAAAAAATAAAGAAGAAATTGGTGAAAATCGGACTAACGGTTCGGCCGCAGCGAATTTTTTAAAATTTCAAACAGACATATCTCCGCCATTTTGCCCTCGTTCCATTCTTCTTCACCAGCTAAAGAATTTGTGTGAAAATTTGGTGAAAATCGGATGAAAACTGTGGCCGTAAAGTGTTCCGGAAAAAAAAAATGCTACGGTCGGACGGCCGGCACCACAGACAAAGTTGAGATCGGTGTAGATCCATATTCGAATTTACCCTTCGGGGTCTGGAAGACCCAAAAACCCGCCGTGGAGGGTATCACAATAACTTCTTTAAGGAAGTTAAAATATGTAGCCAACCTTTTTATTTCTCTATTTTG
>JACGAQ010001376.1:0-61664 GCA_014119065.1 Orius insidiosus | reverse complement strand
CTCTTTACGAATTTCAACCGAAAAGTTCAACCAAAAATTGTAATCATCGTCTATTAATTTATTCAAGTGACACTTCTCACCAAAATGCTTTCTATTGTCTGCGGTCTATCGATATCTGAATTTATCGACGGGTTACATAAAAGGAGGGAATCCAGGCTGGAAATCTTCCACGTCTAATTTTTCTTTCGAAACTTTTTTTTTTCGGTGTCGTAATCATCGTTTAAAAAGGAAACATATTAATACGCTGTTAAAACAATAGGTTAGAGAAATGCGTATGATGAGTAGGGATGGGAACTTCCCTGAGAAACGAGGGTGTCCGCGCTTCAAAAAGGCCAGTGAGTTTTATATCGTCGTAGATAGTGGTCACTCTCTGGATATTATATTTCTCGACCTCGACAAATCTATGGTAATTATAATAACAGGACACCCATGCATTTTCCTTGACACCTTTCGTTTTCGGATCCGTCTGCGATCGTACAATAGAAAATTAGCTCAAAATATTGACCTATTCAAGGCTATCTTTTTCATTATTCAAAGCACATTTTGGTCAGACCGCAGTTCCAAAAAATTACGCAATTAAAAAACCGCCTTCCTGTAGATCCAGTTCGTCGACCCAGTTCGTTCACGGGCGAAAATTGAGGATTTTTAGTGTTCTCTGATAATTAAAGTTGAGTAGCAAAGTAGGCTTTCCAAATTATCTTCGACATTTTTTTTCCGCATCTCCACTTTTTTTCAATTAAAAAAACGTGTGGTTGAGTTTTAAGTGCTTTTTACGGTTCTAGTTTTTAAAAAGCGGAAAGTGTCCTTTTACCGTTAGCGCCGATTTTCTACAGTCAAGGGTGTGTCATTGACCATCCTGTCAATATTTGTCACTTATTTTCTCTCTCTCGAAAAAATGAATTTCCGGCGTTTATTCCAAGTAAGGGATGATTGGCAGGAAGACTTCTGTGTGAAAAAGTCGGTACAATTATACGAATAAAAAAGGCATTTCTATGTCCTTTTTAGTAAATTTACTTTCTAGTTAACAAGCCTAAGGACTGTGAGAAAAGAAATAAAAGTTTTGAGAAGACAAATAATGACAATCAAAAGATAAACCCGGGTTTGAAGAAAACCTACCGTGTGAATTGAGAAAGTGGGACGGGAATTCGATGAAGGCTACATGTGTGTCGATGATGGGCAAATAGAGGTATTAATAAACCCTCAAGTCACCCACATGAAACTGGTTTATCATAAAAGATTGAGGTTGAAAATTTATCGATAAAGGAAATTTTCGGTTTTTAGAGATTTTGATTCTACTCCTTCTCTTCACATCCATCACTGTCGCCTGGGACAATGGAGACATCCCGAAGGTCAGGATATTTACATAAAATGACTATTTACGTGCTCAGCTTTGAGATGTAAACATGAGTTATTTTCAATGGACAAATATCCGTGAAGGTTTTGCTCTCAGGCGTGTTCATGGAGGAAATAACACTTAATCGATTCCAACAAAAGTGCTATTAGGCGAAAAAAAAGGACCTTTCTTGAGAAAAGTTTTTTGACGACGCCCAAATTTTCTTTTGTCCGTATTGGTAAAAATTCACACCGATTTGGCAGAAAAGGGGCGTCAAAAAAAGGCCTATTTAATTTTTCACTTCCCTAAAATCCTTCAAAAGAGTGTTTCTTGGTTAAAAAAAACAACATGCCCTAGAATCCTTCAAAATGAAACGGCGTACTTTTGTCCTCTGAAACCTTGAATGCTTTGCAACCACCATTTCGCGGTCAGTCGAAGGTAAAAATGATTAGGGATGATCATCCTTTTGGTCCACACTTTTTTTTGATAAAACTTATTCAGAAAATCCAACTGTTTTGACTATTACGAAACAGACTTGCGAAAAAATAACTACGAAGATAGCGTGTCAATTCGAGGAATTCCCGTTGAAACGTAAATAAAATTGACGTAGGGAAAAAAAATTGCGCCACACCTTAAAATAATCTTTTCTCCCATATAATTTTTTAAGCTAAACAATTTTTTTTCTCCCCTTTTTAAGTAGGTAAATGGAACTGTTTCGTTTGGCTAGTAGCGGGTGAATGACAAAGGTGTAGGTGGAAAGTCTCTGCTCAGGAGGTCCGGAGCTCGTTTGACCCGTTACTGGGCGCTCGCTCATGCACTACCGCAACGGGAATGACATAACATCACGTCCCTCATCCGGCATTAACGAAACCCCATTTTCTAGGCCCTTTATGCATGAAAAATAGGTTAATTTTAGGAAAAACACTTTCAAAAACAACTCTGAAATATATAGTTAAAATAATAGTTAAAAAACGTGACTATGATTCATACTCGGTCGATACTCGGTCCTTTTCTTTTTTTTTATACCATGGGAAAATACATGCATTTAATTATGTAGTTTGAAAACATCTGTTTCATGACGTCACTACTCTTCATTATGTCTAGAAAACGTCCTATCCTAATATCTTTTATTGTATAATTCTTATCAGGAAAACGAAAGGAACCCCCAAAAGACAACACGCGGAAAACGGCTTTGGGAAACTTCTGTTTAGAAGGTTTTTGTATTCTGTACAGGGTGTACAAACTACAGCGAACCAGCAACTTTATGGCAAATCATTTAGTCCTACCAAAAAAATTTGATGTAAACCCCTCTTATTTTTGAACGGGGAATCGACTCTTTGGTAGATTTTTGTTTTGGTGTACATTGTGTCCTAGAGCGACACCTACTTCGTTATTTTAAATTGTAGTTAAATGTGTGCCAGCCGGAAACTTGGCGACGGACGGCCGGCACAAAAGACAACCTCGAGATAGGCAGAGATAACTAATCTCCTCTGAGAGAACTCGAAGACCCTTCCCCAAAAACCATCCATGGAGAGTGAAAAATAATTTCTTTATAGAAGTTAATAGAATTTATGGCGAGGGGGGGGGGGGAGAAGGTGACCTTGGGCGAGAGAAGAAAAAAAAAAATAAGTTAAATATTTAAACTTTAGAAAACGTGATAATTTTTATCTGAAAATACAAGAAAAAGGGATGATCATAAAAAGGTATGGAGTTTACTGTGGGAGGGGAGGGGATAAAGACGGATTTTAGTTTCTGTTACGCAATATTACTTTTCTTAATAAATTCACTCAAATAAGGTAAAATGTGTTGAATAGTAAAAGAAAATGAAAATAAATTTGAAATAAACTTACTTTTTGAAGGGCGGATGGCCGAAATTCCAACTTCAAAACAGAAAGGGACGCGGCGTAGACGAAGACTCCATTTTGAACTAACCATTGCCGCCAACCACAGCCTTATCTACCTTAAAATTCAAAAAGTTTCCAATTTTACGTATACACATTTAAAAAATAAATAAAAACGCTCTTACTATTTCAACTATTAAAGAAATTAGTGTTTTGGTTTTGTTTTTAACTTCCTTAAAGAAGTTATTGTGATTTTATTTTGTAATAAAATGTTATCACTGGAAAAAAGGCGGGGAAATCTCATAACGCCGATACGATACGGATACTTCAAGAAGGCTGTGGTTGGCGGCAATGGTTAGTTCAAAATGGCGTCTACGTTTCCTCCGCGTCCCTTCGCTTCTAAAGTTTGAATTTCGGCTATCCGTTCTCTAAAAAGTAAGTTTGTTTCAAATTTATCTTATTTTCTTTAACTTTTCTACACATTTCGCTTGTTTTGAGTGAATATTTTAGAAAAGTGACATAGAAACTAAAATCCGTCTTTATCCCCTCCCACTGTTTAATTTCATAACTTTTTCTATGTTTATCATCCCTTTTTCTTTTATTATGAGATAAAAATATCCACGTATTCTGCAGTTAAACTGTAGTTACAAGCAACTTTTTAAAATTTTTTCGTTCCACTCTAGTTGGAACATCCATAAGTATGATGAATACAGGAACGAATCAACAGTCTAGAAAAAGATAGAGAGAAAAAAAAAAGACGATAAAAGGGTTAAAACACAAAAAAAGACCTAAAACTTAGATATCTTTTAATATGAATAAGATTATAAATTATGGTAATTGTATAAAATTATTCCGAGACATTCTTGAAATGTCTGTAAATAGAAACAGTAACAAATCTCGGGATTAGGAAAAAAAATGTATAAGGCATTCATATGTAAATATAAGAAACTCGTATTTTATTGTATCAACAATAAAAAAATAATGGCGCAATATATGAGAATTTTAAAAAAGGAAACCACAACTGGATTTTTTTGGTCAAAAAATGACACTAAAAATTAACAAAAAAAAAGTCGAAACCGCACAGGACCTCTCACCTGACCGATTTCCAAATATTTCGAAACGAATACCAGTTTGCACGGGTTTCCAGAATATCGTATTTTACTTGAATTCCCTTTCACCTAATGAGCAAGGAAATCGATCCTGTCGAACACGCGAATTAATAGTAGAAAGATTTTTTTTTTTATTCTCTTAACGAAGATTGAGGGAATTTTTATTAGATTTACAATGGCGTGGATTGAAAGCGCAACAAGAAGGAGGCGTGTATGATCTACGAGACGTAGAAATAGGGATCGCATGTCTATAAACAAGCATGTTATATCCCTCACGGATTGTAAACCAGGAAAACACGCCTTTGATGAAAATTATGTTTGTCTTTGGACAACGCGAAAAGCTACGGCGGTTGTTGAAACAGTTAAGCGCGAGTTAGTGACTTGAATGACTGCCTACGAAATATTTATCGTCGAAATTAGGTAATACAGTAAAACGACGTCCCCGTAAATATTGAGGTGTGACACCAAAAGAAAGCTCGAGAACCGTGTCTTTTTTCTCTTCTCCAAAAGTCCGGTCTACACTAGCCGGTGAAGAAGACGAGGGCGATTTTTGAATTTCGAAAAAATGGCGTAGATATGTCTGTTTGAAATTTTAAAAAATTCGCTGCGGCCGAACCGTTGGTCGGATTTTCACCAATTACTCCTTATATTTTTTAAGAATTTTTGGTAGAAAATAATTGCCACTTTTTAATTAATTTTTTTTTGTAGGGAGAAATTTCGTACGTCTACCCTTTACGAGAGGCACATCCCTAGGCCAAAGAGCCATTATTTCTACCTTTACACCATCTTGGCAAAACTCGGAAAATTTAAAAAAAAACCCTGGAAAATTTTTTGAAAAAAAAAAACCCGGATATTTTTTCGATAAAAAAATTTTTTTTGACAAAAAACTTAAAAAGTTTTTCCAAAAAAAAAATTTGAAAATTTTCGAAATAAGAACTTGGAAAATTCTCCTTTATACTTTCCCTCCCTTATACATCCCCTTCCGTTATACTTCCCCCTCCGTTATACCGTTAGACTTCCCTCTGTTATACTACCCCTCACTCAAACTTCCCCCTCCCATATACTTCCCCTTACTTATACTTCCCCCTCCATTATACTTCCCCTACCATATACTTCTCCCTACGTTTTACGTTCCCTCCGTTATACTTCCCCCTCCTATATAGATACTTCTCTTTAAGGAAGTTTTCGTTGGAAGCTCTTCAAACCAGTACTTTTCCTCTAGCAAGGAGAGCTTTTTTTGGTAGCATTTTTATGCAATTTTATGAAATCTATGTACTTATTTTTCTCTCCAAAAGAGATTTCTTGAGAGAGGAAAAAATTAACCCCCTTGTGTTATCAAAATAGTAAGGACGAATCTTAAACATGAATTTTTGAAAAACGCGGGAACTAAAAATATGGCTCACGCCTGCGCGTTGTTCTGATATCGTAAACTCACTAGTACCCTAATGAGATTTGGAAACTTTTCAAATATACCCCATTTGCTGTTTATTTTAATTTTCCTTTTTAAACTAACAAATAATATCTAAAACTTATTACATGCGTTGTAACTGAAAATAACGCTCTGGGGTGATAGTTTTAGATACAAAAGTTCCGGAGACGTTTTTTTAGTAATTCAAAGTCCGATCGCGACACAATGGGAGGTGAATTTTCCTCTGGAAGAATATCCTCGCTTAAATATTCATGAAAATGCAGATATGCTTTAAAGGAGAAAAGGGTTAAGTTTCAATATATGGACAAACTTTTTTTTCCTCTCTCGTTTTCAAATCCCGATCGACTTTCTACTTGACAGAAGAAGAAAAAAAAATTTATCAAGTTCTCGACATGTTATGGAAAGCTGTGCAAAAATCGAATGAAAATAAGAGAAACTTAATTAACCTTATAGATTAAGTTTTATTTTTAATAATTAATTTTTAAAAAAGAAAGAAAATGAGGGTGTTGTTACAATTGTTCGTAATTCCGCAAGAATTTTTTTTAATATGAAAGGAAGTAGCAATTATTCATTAATTATATTCCAGCCTAATATAAATGTTAATCACAAAAAATGAGAGGCTGTTGCTCCACTTTTCCCCATTTATTAATAACCGAGGGAAACATTACTTCCTTAAAATGTAAAAGTTAAATCTCGGAAAATGTACAAACAAAAATTTTGATCTGTTGGATGGCACTATGGCGAAGGCCGCTGTCTGTGCTCATTTATCGATACCTTAAGTATATGAATCTTTAAAACTGAACACAGACTACTTTAATTTCGTGGTTTGTACCTCGAGTTCGTTTATAAATCTTTCATTTTTTGGCGATAACTCAAGAAATATTCAGAGGCCCCGAGGAAAACGTGAGGATATTTAAAAAAAATCTTCGGTAGAAATGGCATGGAAAGGAATAACCGTTAGGTAACCAACACCTGTTTATTATTTAGCAGATACACACCTACGCGGGTATCATTCCAAAGGATCTTTTAGCATAGAAAGATTAATATTTATTCTTGGGATGTATCAAACCTGAAGGCATTTCGATAAGAACCGGAATGAAAGAACATTTTCTGCGACGAATACAATGATGACATAACCGTAGGCAAGGTTAGACATTAATTAGCCTTTATTATACTTTGAAAAAAATTTATTTGCTTGAGAAGAAAATTTTCCTGAGCACTGATCTCCATAATCGACTTCTCACTAAATCCTCGAAAAGATTCCCTTCATAAAATTCACGTCCATTGTACTGGTGGCCTCTGAATTATTAAAACCCTGGTAAACCGGTGACCGAGTTACTTCCTACGGAAATTAATTCTTATCACGTCTATTAAATGGGTGAAGGAGGTATTGACTGACGTCGGAAGACAATTTAATTGTCATTCAATAAAACCGCCTGGGTTACCGCTTTCGAAAGCTAAATAGGCCTTTTAGGTTGATCAATTTAAATGCATCCTGTTCTATTTGACTTTTCTCGTACAAAGACGGTTTTTCGTCCTAAATTCGTGATCCTTTTTTAAAGTCTCTTCAAATAGGACAGCTTCTAAGCCTTTTCATTCAATGCCATTCGACCCCGATAACTCGTAGGAAAAGACCGAAAATTCGTTCCAAAACGAGAAGGATGTCAAAAAGCGGTTTTTATCAGGTTTCTTCAAATATCTCGAAAACTACGAGGTTTCGCGCAAGAAGTATTTAGCACACAAACAATCTACATTTAATTTTGAACAAATAATGTTTAGCACATAATTTTGCTGAAATGAACGGTTTCGTATTGACGAACCGTCAGAAAATTTTTTGTTGTTGTTTTTATGACCATTTTTGCAAGATATGTATCATCAAATGACGAAATTTTCTACCGATTTTCACACACTTTTCTTAAGTTTTTTTTAGTAACGAGGGCAATTTTTGAATTGAGAAAAAATAGCGAAAATATTAGGTGTACAAAATGAAACTCAGCCACAGGGTAAATTTGAATTTTGTAGATTTTAGCCAAGTTTCATTTTGTACACCTAGTAGTTCATTTTTCAAAATTTTGAACATTTTAGGCGTTAAAGTCCATCAAAAGTTGACCTTCTCCGTGTAATAAGGTTATTGAAGTATAACCATTAAGAAGGTTAATTTTTAAAGGCTAGTAAATCGTAAACCGTTACAGATATTGAAAAATGCACTAAATAAAATCAGTTGGAAATTCAATTCTCTTTAATTTTCTTTCTATTCATTTTTTTCTCTGAGACGCACTGTTTTCAAGATAAATTTATTTTAGAAAAAATTATTTTCCAAAAATGGTGCATCCTAGAAAAAAATAATTAAGTACAAATTTATAGAAAATTAAATTTCCTACAATTTTTATTTATTAGGTGTACAAAATGAAACTCAGCCACAGGGTAAATTTGAATTTTGTAGATTTTAGCCGAGTTTCATTTTGTACACCTAATACGTCTGTTTAAAATTTTGTAAAATTCGCTGCGGCTGAACCGTTGGTCCGATTTTTACCCAATTTTTACCTAATACTCCTTATATTTTTTACGAATTTTTGGTGTAAAAACAAATTTTTTTTAGTACGGAGAAATTTGATACTTCCACCCTTTGCGAGAGGGACATCCCTTCGGCAAAAAGCTTATTTTTTTTCCCTTGACAGTTGAATAAATTTTCAAAAGAGAAAACTGAAAATTAAAAAATATATTTATATACCTAATATATTAGAAACTTGTTTTAAAAAATTTGGAAAATAACTTAAATAATTTTTCGGAAAAAAACCAATTGGAACAGAATTCCGCTGCCATTTAGCTTTTGAAAATTCTCTGATTTTTTTGTTTTAGAACTTCTTATATGAAAGCAAATGCAGAGTTTATATAACGAGAAAAATTTTAATTGAGAATGTTCTGTCTGGATCAGTATCAGTGATTGAAACCGAATTCATATCCAGTTTAACACGTACGATTCCTGTTCGCCTTGTATCGCCTGCCAAACACGATACTAAATCACCTTCCGAGATCCCCCCCGCCACAATAGCAATAAAGGCCGATCGGGTTTTCAATTATAATCGTCAGGATCTCCGATGTTTTATGAATTAGTCTCTTATCGTCGTAAAGGACGTCGCCAAATTGGTGGAGAGAACAAGAAATAAAATTATTCGTAACGATTATAAATAGACGTCACTTGAGTAAGCTTTACTGTTAATATCCTTGAACACGATAAGGGGCTTTTATGTCTTTAGTTATCGGTATCGACTGACGGTTACCCACTGTAAATTACGCTCTCTGTCTCCACACAAAACTTTTTCAATTTCATTTTCAAAATTTAAGAAAAAGTACTTCATATATTTTTTTTTGGAGGGGGAGAGGACTTATATAACTGATTTAGGTTTCTTTTGCAATGGTGGAACATGATTTGCTGGTATAAAGGGTTTTTCTTGGGCAAAATACTGCAAAAGTAAGTCCAGAAAATCGAGAAAAGCGACCAAAACGACCAAAAACTCGAAAAAAACTTTGTGCAACCCTCAAAAACCCTTTTTTCACACCAAAATGTCGAGGTAAACTATAAACCCCGATAAAAAATGGATGTTTCTAAGAAGTCGAGGACCAAAACTCGAAAAAAAAAAGGTGTTCAACGCTCAAAAACCTCAAATTTAGGTGTTATACACCTAAATGTATAGGAAAACCACTCGGAATGTGGTTAAGAAGACGTCAAACGCCTAAACGCCTGATTAAACGGGTTCTTCTAGACCAAAAAAGCGAAATTACGATTACCCTAAACTCTTTAAAAAGGGTGTTAAAAGCTCAATCACAAATAGAGACTTTGAACACTCGCCTTCTCGCCCTTTGCTCAAATTTCGTTTTTGATACATGAATCAAAGGAAATTGAATTCTCTACAACGTTCAATTAATAAACTGTTTACTGAGATCAAGTCTTCACCTTGTTTTTTGGATGGAAAGTAATGGAACATTGAAAATTTTGCCTCCTTTTCGTAGCTTCGATACGGTTGGTCCTACGAAAAAAACGTTCAAGTCAAATTTGTTGGAAATTTACTAATTTACATATTCTTATACCGTTGTCTCTTCAAAACAAGTGCTGGAAATGAGCTAGAGGCCTAAAAGTGCCGATTTCTGAAAGTTTTTTCAAGATTGTGGACGAAGCTGGAGATGACGCCAAACATCCTTGGGTCTTTCAAAAATGTTAAGCTATTTAGGAGGATATGAATTTCAAGTATTTATAAGGCAGTATATGATGTGTTTTCTTGTTATAACTGGTACCTGATTGCGATTTTTACTTCATCCCCGACAATGTCGAGTACGATATAAAATTGTACAATATGTGTGAAAAGATTAGGCTATATCTCAAACTGATTAGGTGTTATGGGTATTTAACGAGTTTTAAGTGGTCGTTTATGACTTAGCGCATGACTCACGATTTTTTTTTTTCTCGAAAAATTTCTCTTAATCTGTCTTTAGAATCGAAGTATTTTTTTTCGTACCAAAGAGTTAGCGGCTCGCCATAAACAATTTGCCCGACGTTTCTCTTCTTTGGGGCGCCACTAAATTGCCACACTTAACTAACCTGTCCAGTGGGATAGTCGCGCATAAATTATTACCGCACCTGGACTTTGAAAACTTCTTCATTGTTATTAATTTAGTCTACCGTCGGAATAACTCTAAAAACATTTATTTCCTAGATAAGTATAATTTTTTTCTGTTAAAACTGTTAGGTACATTCTATATGGTCACATCTTGACCACTCCTAGTTCAAAAGGAGAGTTAGGAGGTCTGTTAACGGTGCACAAGCCCACTAGATATGAGAATTCTAATTAAGCCCAGATCTCGTTTCTGAAAGCCCAGAAAACCGCATTATTTTTTTCCCAACTGATTCTTTAATAATTAAAGGTTGTTACTCTTGTCTCACCTTTGCGTCAGTTTTCTGGGCGTAATCGAATTAAAAGTATGAGAGGCACCTCATTTTATTTCCCCATGATTCAGGAGGCACTGATTCTCTTATCATTAAGTATGATGATTTCTAAAATATTTTGACGATTTAAAATGCTCGTGGTTAAATTAATTATCTTTTTGAACTTGAAACATAAAACTTTTTTGGAGACCTAAATCTTGTTAAGTGCGCCAAGACTTTTTTTCTCCAAGTATAAAACGAGTAGCACTCGACTTTTAGTGTTAAGAGCCCCGCGGTCGAATGAATTATGAGACGGACCGTAAATCAAATAGAAACGGAAAGGGGGAGGTTATTCGTCACTTATATTAATCACAGGAGCGCCTGGCTCTCCGTTAAGTATTTTTCGACTTACCGCTTAAAAAAACGTCGAAAATATCGTAGGTGGTCAAGAACGTCAGACGAAAATGCAGATAAGAAAATTAATATAAGAAATATGTAATTAATATTGAGATTGTGGGTTGTTCTGTGGGCAATCCGTCCGCCCATGCTTTGCATGTCTGTTTACCTCTGGTTTTTTTTTTCTTCCGTACCCGGTATCAAGATCTATACAGTGATGTGCGGGTTTTTAATAATTACTTTATTAATTTCAACCGTCATATTTTGGTCTGGGATAAAAGTACTAGTTTGAGCTTCCAACGAATACTTCCTTAAAGAGAAGGAACAATATATTAGGTGTACAAAATGAAACTCGGCTAAAATCTACAAAATTCAAATTTACCCTGTGGCTGAGTATCATTTTGTACACTAATAAATAAAAATTGTAGGAAATTTAATTCTCTATAAATTTGTACTTAATTATTTTTTTCTAGTATGCACCATTTTCGGAAAATAATTTTTTTTAAATAAATTTATCTTGAAAACAGTGCGTCCTAGAGAAAAATGAATAGAATAAAAATTAAAGAGAATTAAATTTCCAACTGATTTTATTTAGTGCATTTTTTCAATATCTGTAACGGTTTACGATTTACAAGCCTTTAAAAATTAACCTTCTTAATGGTTATACTTCAATAACCTTCTTACAAGGAGAAAGTCAACTTTTGATGGACTTTAACGCCTAAAATGTTTAAAATTTTGAAAAAATGAACTACTAGGTGTACAAAATGAAACTCGGCTAAAATCTACAAAATTCAAATTTACCTTGTGGCTGAGTTTCATTTTGTGCACCTAATATTTTCGAGAAAATAATTTACATTTAGAAGAAGCTCGTCAAAATGTTCTAAAATGTTTTTTTTATGTTACAGGCGACTCGAAAAGTGGCAAAATGTGGTTATTTGTTCGTGGCACCTGGATGGGATTTTACGAATCCTGTGAACCGTACAAAGGTAAGACATTTAATTATTTTCTCCGTGTATAATAAACGCAATTACGTATTGTTAACCGTTGACGTCTAAAACGCTTCAGAGGGTGCGCCTCCAATGGATCGTAAATAACTTAAAATTACACCCCAGACGTGTTATCCTAATAATGACGATATTTACGACTTTACCGCATATTTAAAAGAAGAAAAAAAGTCCTCTTCTTTCTTTTTCCGCGATGCGATGATTTATGTCAATTTGATCTCACCCGTCATAAATATTATTTGGATTTATTGCCTCGGAATCGAGAGTACTTAAGTGAGCGATACGCCCTTCTTTTGCGTCCTGGGAAACGCTCGGTCAATTGGCCATTTCTTGAATTATGGCCGGCGAGATTCATCGCAAGTAACGTCCCCGTTACCCCCCTAGCGGACTATTTCGTCTCACTTATTTTGTTTTATTTTTTTTTTTTTTTTAAACTTGATTTATCATTGGGAAAAAAAATCAAAACCGTCTAGTCTGAGGGGACTTTCTCAAAGTATGGGAGGGGGAAGTATAAAGAAGGGGGAAGTACATTAAAGAAGGGGTAGTATTAAAGAGAAAAAGTATTATAATTTTTTTTCCGAAGTTATTTTTTCTTTGATAGTTTCTAACGTAGCACTCCGTTCTTCATTTGGTGGAGATAAGTTTCATGAAGCGATTTTTATCAAATATCTCGAAATCTATGAATTTTGGCACAAAAATATTTTATACAAAATAATCTAATTTAAATTTCCAACAAAAAGTTTAAAGTACACAAACTTGCAAAAATGAACAGTTTCGGTGATACGAAACGTTAAAAAAAAAATTTGTTCTTAGCCCAGAATGTCGGTTTTTCAACTATTTTTCGACAATAACATCCTTTATTATGTTTTCTACCATGAATTTATGCTTTTTAATGAGGTTTTTAACAATTTTACACGCTATTGCATAACCCTTTTTAACTCCATGTGGGAATAGGTTATTAAAAAAAACTTATTTGTCAAAGCTATTCTAAAGGTTTTGAAGAATACAAAAGCATTTTTTTTTAATTCAAGCTTTTGAACTACCGAGAAAATTAATTCTTCAATTTCTTTTATATTAAAAACTTCATAACGTCTGTATTTAATGTGATCCCGGTTTTTTGACTGTTTTATCGGTCTTTGACCGGAAGCTTTCTTCAGGTGGTCATCCTTTTTTTAGGCCTCCGGCTCCCATCTTCGGCTCTCTTTGATACAGAATTCTAAAGGTTTTTTTTCCGTATTAAAACCAAATTAACTTGAAATACAGTTGAAACCGTTAAGTCTTATCTTTTTAACTTTAGAAAACCAATGATCTCTTTGAAAGGCCAGAAAAAAAGAAGAAACACCAGAAAGCCAGAAAAAAAAACGCTTTAATTTTGGTTCAAAATTTTTTCTGTTTGAAAGTGGGTCAGCCTTATTTTTAGTGGTAAAGTCATTTTAAAACATTTTTTTCATTCCAGAGGACGCCGGAATGTCCCATTACTCTAGCCGACGTAGTTTTTCAGTGCGATAGTCCTCCATGTCTTACCGTGTTTATTACGTTGAAAACAAAAGGAAAAGAAAGAAAAAGATAATAACCTTAGAAATCTTAATTGTTAAGACTCCTGATTACCCTAATGGGAGTTCCTTGTTCACACATTTTATTCTCGACGATAAAACTGGAAGTGTTTTTTTTTTTTTATTTTTTACTGTACAAAAAGAAAACCTCATCCCCAATGTCATAATCCGGATTTATTAGTCCATCGTCCTTGATTAATCCACCACTTTGTCCAGAGTGCTTTATACCCCTGGCGGGGATAATTGCCGGTTATTTAGTCACCTTTGAAATTTCTTTGAATTGTAGGAAGACGCTTTTTTGCATGTTTACCTTATTTTGGTTTTACGGAGGGTACAGAAAATATGATGAAGTTAAAAAGCGACAGCCGGCACCGCAGACAACCTATACATAAATTCTGTGGGGTCTAGAATACTCGAAAAACTTGTCTTGAGGGTAATACAATATCTTCTTTTTGAGGAAGTTAAATATTAGGTGTACAAAATGAAAGTCAGCCACAGGGTAAATTTGAATTTTGTAGATTTTAGCCGAGTTTCGTTTTGTACACCTAGTAGTTCATTTTTTCAAAATTTTGAATATTTTAGGCGTTAAAGTCCATCAAAAGTTGACCTTCTCCGTGTAAGAAGGTTATTGAAGTATAACCATTAAGAAGGTCAATTGTCAAAGGCTTGTAAATCGTAAACCGTTACAGATATTGAAAAATGCACTAAATAAAATCTGTTGGAAATTCAATTCTCTTTAATTTTTATTCTATTATTTTTTCTCTAGGACGCACTGTTTTCAAGATAAATTTATTTAAAAAAATTATTTTCCGAAAATGGTGCATCCTAGAAAAAAATAATTAAGTACAAAATAGAGAATTAAATTCCCAACAATTTTTATTTATTAGGTGTACAAAATGAAACTCGGCCAGAGGGTAAATTTGAATTTTGTAGATTTTAGCCGAGTTTCATTTTGTACACCTATAAAACGGAAACAGGTAAACTAAAGAGCAACATGCAACGTTTTTCCACTAAAACAATGCAAAAACCTCCGGGTTACGTAATCAGCCTACATGAAACGTTTTTCCACCAAAACAAACCACGATTCGCCCCACTTCTTGCGCATTTTAGGCTATCTAGCGGTTTGAAAACTAACTATTTGAAGGTTGGATTTGATCAAGGAAGGGACAGAGATGGTTTATATCAAAAATCGACATGCAAGGTTTTCCAACATTCAATTATACATCTACAGTTTTATATTCATAAAAACCAATTAGTAAGGAGGGCCAACAAAAGAAGAAAACGAGTGAAATTCTCTGGAAAATCGGCATTCGAGGCCACCGTGCTGAGCAAACATGGCGTAAGTCCCATCTGGGGCCCCTTCAATGGTAGTCAAAAGTGATTCTCTTTTAGAAAACTCGTTACTTCCGTTCGGAGTTTAAAAAAAAGATTCTAGATTATTTTACAAGGAAAAAGGTTCGTGGCGTGACAAAGATGGGAATCTGGTTTCGTTAACCGGCTCAGTTATCGTGACGAATTGTTTTTTAAACGTGCGACTAATGAAACAAATTGGCTTCAAACTTAATTTGTTTTTAGAAATCCATAATATTTATCTCGAAATTATACTTCTAATTACGCCTATTTTCCAGACGATAAATATTTAATCCATTTTTTCAATCCCCCTCCACACGATTGATGGCGGGAGCGAAATATTAACGAGAATTGCCCATCATTAAAGACGAGTACGAATCATCAATCAGAAGAATATAATTTATTTGACTTGGTTACTTAATGCTTTTGAAATTCGATATAAATGCCACAGGAGCTAACGAGAATACTTATTGTTAATGACTCCAAAACCTATTTAGAAATCGCTAATTTCTTCAATAACGGTTGAATTCAGGCCTCACTGGTAAACGGAGAAAAAAATGCGCGGTTTCTGGGATTTTCTTGAACCCCCCCCCCCCTTTATTTCTTGGTTGACATTTGGACTTCAAAGGAGTTAAAAAGAAGTGTGTTTGTTGTGTTTTTTTTAGTCAGCGATTGTCAGAACACCCTTTTTTCATTGACTTTTTCAGCGCTTTGCAGCTCGGAAAAGGCCGATCAATGAAGTTAATTTCGTCTAATTTGTAGGAAATTTAATCACCTTTCATTTTTGTATAGTGCATTTTTTGGCTACGACGTACCGTTTTGAAGATACAGGCGAAAAACCGCGAAAAGTCACGCTCGATCGCCCCACGGTCAAAATTTTTTTTTTTTTTTTTGCACTGTTTTTCGCCGCCGTGTAGCTCGGGCGCCGTTGGTCGTACAAAAAAATTTATTGAACCAAATTTATAGGAAATTTAGTCAGCTTTCTTTTGTAACTTACATATTTTTTGGCTACGGCGTACCGATTTGGAGATACAAGCGAAAAACCAGGAAAATCCGCGTTTAAGCCCCCTCCTTTCGCCGAGGGGGGGGGGGGGGGTTGTGTGGATACAGGCTTTGATGGACTAGACTATTCCCAGAGAGTTCCCTGGTGTCACAATAACTTCTATTTGACGAAGTAAAAAATGTAGTCCCTAAACCCGAAGAAAGAAGTTAAGAAAAATATTTATATTCTACAGTCTATGAACCACCTGTCATACCTGAAACCTTTTTATGATTGGCTTCATAATAATAGATTCAATCCGTTTTGACAGGTTTCCAGATGCGTGAACAAATCCCATCATCCTTTCTTGAGCACCCCCAAAGTTTGTTACTTTTCCCAGTCGTGTATTTTATTATCTGGGGTGAGAGTAATCTAGAGGGCCATTATACGTCGGAAACAACCCCGGGGAGAAAATTTCATGAACTTTATTTTTGTCACATTATTTACAACTTGTAAAAAAAAATTTTACAGGGCAAAGAAAAATAAGGGCGGTCACAGGAAAGATTAATTATTCTGGGGATCATGATAAAAAATGGGGTTCATTCGAACCTTATTATTATTCGGCTTTCCTGGGGTAGTGAAAAGTATGAAAACTACTGTAAATTACTGTACAAAAAAAGTTTTTTAAGGCAATAAAATTCGCGGGGCACACCAATGAGATAAATTCCTAGAAGAACTTATAAAAATTGTGGGAAAACGCTTAGTAGGCAAAGGAAAAATAAACCTCGGAAAATGGAGGGTAATACAGGATGTTTGCGAAACTCTAAAATCATACATTCCGATATTAGGGGGTTTTATGTGGCTTTTTAGAAGGAAATTTGGTGCGTTCCATGCGTAGGTACTTTTTCTTTAAAATACTGCACGAGTTAAACTAATGCCCTAGTCAGCATGTCTGTTGACAGCTTCTCGGCAGAATGATCGTATTTCGCCCTTGAAAATTATATTTCGCACGCCCTCTCAGCCACACGATTTCCTACAACACGAGATTTTCAATAAACAACCTTTCACAGCGGGGAACTATTAAAAAAAAAACCTTGGTGTGAACAGAACAAATGAAGCGGCCGAAAGGATTAAAAAAAAGTCATTTTAATTTAACGGTGGACTCATTCATGACTTTTACTGATGGATATTACGGTACAAGTCGTGTGTGGTCTTCAAGAATATTAATCAAAAAAAGGTTATTTCTCTTTCTCGTAAAAAAAAAAGTTTCTTAGAAAGTAAGCCTAGAAGTTATTACTTCGCAATAACCTTATGACGACAAAACGTCTCTCCGTCCATCATTTTTTTTGTGAATTATTGTCGAATACAATTTCCTGCCTGATTATTCAAAACACCGTTGACTTCCTGTAATTACACGATCGCCTATGGACCGTGTCGCGTTAATGGCTTCATTTTTTTGGACAATTTTCATCTAAATTTTTTTTCACGTCGAAAAAAAATGTGTTCTTCAGGGCTTAAATATAGCAGGGGTTTTTCCCCTTTGAAACGCGGCCTGAAATAACTCGACTGTAATGGTAACCAGGGGAGAGAGAAGTAAAAAAAGGGGGTTTGTGGTTAACATAATTTAAGCCTTCCGGTAATCAGCGTGAGGCCCTCATGTGTATTTTTTTGTCGCTCCTACACATGAAATATATTTTTTTAAGCGACTAATGGCGCCCCAAAACTTTAAACTAGAGACAAAGGTATAGGGATTTCTTTTCTGAAAAAATTAAGTTTTTACGGCTAGTAAGGTGAGAAAATTGTTTCCGTTTTCCCCGGAGGTTTTTAGCTGACCCAATATCGCTTCCACTTACGCTGTTAGTTTTGACTTGAAAAAAATATCTTCATCTTTCACGGTGTTTTTTACCATTTTGAATTTTTTTTATTGGTAGTGAACAACATCCTGTTTCCCGTCCGGAACTGGAGGGCCGATTTCCTGCATTTCTATTGTTCTACGGTATGGTTCTCTACACATGAAAAATCGTATTTTACAGCTTTGCTTTGACCTCATGGTCTACGAGGAGGGCTTTCGCCGTATTGCCTGGCGAACATCAAGAGGAAAATAACTCGTTTTTTCAAAAGAGCTTTCCTTGCGAGAGGAAAAAAATGAACCCTCTGTTGTTATCAAACGAGATTTCCTGGCGAAAGGAAAAACATTATTTCATATCGTTTTGATAATTAAACGGATTTTTCTTTCTTGCCCTTGAACGAGAGATTGTTATTGAAAATAATTTATCGATCCAATCAACCTACGTTTAATCTACATGTATCTTTTATCGTAAATATTTCGCAGGTTGTCGGAAACGTCCGATAGTTTATTTTATAATTTGATCGTTATTTTGTGTACGATGCTATCTAGAAATTTCAAGGCAACCCTTGATAACTTTATACGATCCTTCCTTATGTCTTTTTCCCCAAGCCAATTTCGATCGAGCGGAGAATATGCGAAACCTTAGTCATATGGAGGAATTTTAAAACTGGACCTTATAAAATGACGCGCGCAATTTCTATGAAAAAGCATTTATATTTTTATTAGGTACCTAGACTTAAAAGCATCGGTTTATTTCGAAAAAGTCATCTCCGACATACGCCTAGCGACGTCGGCAATTTCCTTTTTATGGAAGTTAAAAAGGCTTTTAAAAGTCCCTAATCGTCGTCCGGGTGTTTTACTCGAAATTAAACCGGAATCAGTAACGGTCCGTCGATCTCCGTGGACGCTTTTTATCCATTGTCAGATGAGAGTGCGTTTCGGCGGAATTGCGCTTTTTTTTACGGGGGGGGGGGGGGGTCGTTTCGCCGGGCACATCCTGCACGCGAATTCTAAATTGCGTTCGGAGAATTTAAAAGTCACTTTCAAGGCTAAATTTGAAACGTATAAAGATCGAAGGTGCGCGGGAGGGGTTTTAAGAGTTCAACGTCCACAAGTGAAAGTGGACAGGTGTAGTACGGGTGATCGGAAAGGAGGGCTTTCACACCATTTCGGACTTCTTCCAGACAATCGCACGCCATGTCTGGATCCACTTCTCGCTTTCTTACGAAAAATCGTCATGCGATCACTCCAAAACGTGCCCTTTGTTCCTACATTGCGTAATACGTCATATTAACTCGCCAACGAGGAAACCTTTTTTTTCCCATACGACCACTTAAATCGTCTTTTTCTATAAAACTTCCTTGCGACGACCTTTGAAATGGGGATTCTCTCCCAAATAACCGAAAAAAAAGAGAGAGAGAAAAAAGTGCAAGTTTGAAGAGCCCATCTTGACCATGTTCGATATTGAAAATCGGTTGAAAACTGTGGACGTAAAGTGTTCTGGAAAAAATGCTACGGCCGGCCGGAACCACAGACAAAGTTGGGATCGGGACCATAATCGAATTGACCTTCCGGGGACTGGAAGTCCCTTCCCCAAAAACCCGACATGGAGGGCATAACAATAACTTCTTTAAGGGAATTTAAATTCAAAAGTTATCAGGTGTACAAAATGAAACTCGGCTAAAATCTACAAAATTCAAATTTACCCTGTGGCTGAGCTTCATTTTGTACACCTAATAAATAAAAATTGTAGGAAATTTAATTCTCTATAAATTTGTACTTAATTATTTTTTTCTAGGATGCACCATTTTCGGAAAATAATTTTTTTTAAATAAATTTATCTTGAAAACAGTGCGTCCAGAGAAAAAATGAATAGAATAAAAATTAAGAGAATTAAATTTCCAACAGATTTTATTTAGTGCATTTTTCAATATCTGTAACGGTTTACGATTTACAAGCCTTTAAAAATTAACCTTCTTAATGTTTATACTTCAATAACCTTCTTACTCGGAGAAGGTCAACTTTTGATGGACTTTAACGCCTAAAATCTTCAAAATTTTGAAAAATGAACTACTAGGTGTACAAAATGAAACTCGGCTAAAATCTACAAAATTCAAATGTACCCTGTGCCTGAGTTTCATTTTGTACCTAATAGATAAAATATGTTAACGATTTTAGTGGTTTTTTTTATGGCAAAACGTAGCAAAGACACCGCAAAAATTTGTAATACCGAGCTTTTCAATCTAGAACCATTTTTTTCGTATTATTATTCGAGAAATTTCTGCCGGAGCAAGCTTAGAACCGACAATTTTTACCAATATTATAATTTAATCATAAAACACAACGGTGAAAAATCAACCAGGAAAATATTATCCATAAGTTTCTCAAAACGTACTTGAAAACCAGAAATCATTTCGTCCTTGGTTGGAAGGAATTTAAAAATTTCTGCTCAATATTAAGCGCGAAATAAAAAAAAAAGCACTTTTAACTTTCAAGAGCACTCGAACTTCTTAAGAGGCTGAACGAAAAAAAATCGGAAAAAGACCAGAAGTGCTTCCCGTTTTGAAATTTTTTTGTGATTTTATTGATGTTGCGATATCGGTCTAGTTTTCCAATATCGGGCCTTGTTTATCGCATGTCTCTTATAAATCCTTTGCAAATGGACAACGTCAATTGTCTTTCACTTAATAAAGCGCATTGACCTTTTACTATTCCGTTCCACTTCCTACTTTTATTTAAATTAAAGTCCGGTATTTTATTTAAATTAGGAATTATTTAAAACCCAAAAAGTGTTGATTTTATAAAAGATTTATTCGTGGGACAAATATTTCTGGTTAATCAATATTTTGTTTCTTTTATTAGTACAGGAAACACTTAAAAAATGCGTTGAGATTTTTTTGTGTTAATTTTTATGGGCTATTGTTTCCAGATTAGGCGAGGCTGGGGAAAGTTATTAGTCCTTGGCTCAGTTCTTTTTTTCGATTCGGAATAATTCGCAGCGAAATACGACGAAAAATACGTTTAAAATTCGTGCAGTTTTTCCACGCGCGTTGTAAAATGGTGATTTTGTGCCCAAAGGAGGAAATCCGAACTCGTCGCATTTACATTTCCGTTCCTTTGGGAAAGCATTTCGAGCTTTTTCCGCATTTAAATTCGTTGGGAAAGTAGAAGATTGGAGATAAAAAACCGAAATTGAGCACTTGGCAAACAAAAGAATTTTTTTAAAAAGTGTTTCAAAGATAACTTATTAGATTACCCTCTACGTCCGGTTTTTGTAGAGGGTCTACAAGACATTGAAAGATCTTTACCGATTATGAAGTTGACACTGGCTTAGGTAAATGGTGGACCTTTTGCACAAGGAATGTCCCTCTCGCAAGCGGCGGAATCATCGAATTTCTGCCTACTAAAAAATTTTTTTTCACACCAATGAGGAACATTTGGTGAAAATCGGACCATTGGTTCGGCCGCATCTAATTTTTTAAAATTCCAAACGGACATATCTCCGCCATTTTTTCGAAATTCAAAATCGCCCTCGTTAGGTTTGGTGAAAATCGGTTGAAAACTTTGGCCGTAAAGTGTTCTGGAAAAAATCCTACGGCCGGCCGGAACCACGGACAAAGTTGAACCCTTCTCTATAAACCCGACAAGGAGGGTTATAATAATGTTTTCTGGAGTGCATTACTACAACGATTATCATTATAATCGTAATTAAGCCCTACTCTGCTTTGGATGAAGGGTAGGTTTGAAACATTAGATCATCCGGTAAAAAAGCTCTTTATCGACGGCTACTTTCCAACAGTTGTGACATTTCGTATGTGAGATTTCGAGCGAGTTTGAAATGAGAGAGGGAGAGATAGGATAGAAAGGAGCCAGACGGGGGCTACACCCGTCGCGCGAACGAAAGGGAGAGACAACGTCTTATAATTGCGCGTTCTGCAAGTAATTAGCTAGAATGTCACGCTAAACATCACGCTCCGCCGAACCCTCCCGGCCCATTCACGACAATTATAAATTTTACAAATTACACCGTTCTAAAGTAAAAGTCCATTCAGGTTTCTTCTCCAAATATCCAAATCCCAAGATTTTTTAAAAATTTATTTAATTTTCCAATTTTTTCTGAGTAAAATCTTAATCTTTCAACACCTCTTTAAAGAATATTGAAGCCTTTCAGTTTTCAATACGAAAGCGAAATTCCATCATAATCATGGAGATTATTTTCTTTAATACCGGACGCTGTAATAACAATTTTTAAAAGGTGATTCTGAAAAATTAAATGCTTTCACGTTTCGAATAAATACAGAAAAACATTCAATTTCTATTTATTTTTTCAACTTTCGATTTAATAATCCACAAGTGTGAAAAATCATTTATTTTCTGTGTTAAAGACGCTGGGGCGAGAAATACTCGAGGTTAATTTAAAAAAGAAAAACGTACAATTTTTCCAAGAAATATGCGGTTTTTGGGTCTTCTACATCCAGAAAAAAATATAGAGAAAATACATTTTACTAATGATATAAACACGTTTTCCAACTGTAGAAAAGGGCGAAGATTTACATTTTTCCCCCAGCGAGCGTGAACAGCCCTTTCTCTAGTTTTAGAGAATTTTTTTCCTGCAATAAAATAAAAAGTAATGAGTATTTTTGCCCTCCCGTCGATAAAATAGCCGCAGAAAGTGGAAGAATGAGTAATATTTTAAAAAGAAAAGAGTGATAAACCGCTTATTTGACCGCGATGTCATCGTTGCCTCTTCGGGCGGGGCCCGAGAGGGGAAATCGATGGAAACTGTCCATCGCTTTCATAAAACTTTCTAGACAACCGGAGAAAACTTGACGGTAAACTAGGAAGCCAATTTCGTCGCACACCTTTTTCCGCTATTAATTACAGAGACAGTTTTATAATTTTAGATTTTTAAATCTGATTGCCTCCTGGCGCCGATTTCGAATGAAAATTTCGAACCTACGCGCCAAACAAAAGCGATTGATTTATTCCATTATTTATCATCGGGCTTTTTCCAATTGTCCAGTTCAATTTCTTTTATATGTAACAAGGAATTGATTATTTCATTAGCATAACAAGAAGTTTTTGCCGACAAGTGTGAAAAAATATATTAGGTGTACAAAATGAAACTCGGCTAAAACTCGGCTAAAATCTACAAAATTCAAATTTACCCTGTGGCTGAGTTTCATTTTGTACACCTAATAAATACAAATTGTGGAAATTTAATTTCTATAAATTTGGCCTTAATTATTTTTTTCTGGATGCACCATTTTCGGAAAATAATTTTTTTTTTAAATAAATTTATCTTGAAAACAGTGCGTCCTAGAGAAAAAATGAATAGAATAAAAATTAAAGAGAATTAAATTTCCAACAGATTTTATTTAGTGCATTTTTTCAATATCTGTAACGGTTTACGATTTACAAGCCTTTAAAAATTAACCTTCTTAATGGTTATACTTCAATAACCTTCTTACACGGAGAAGGTCAACTTTTGATGGACTTTAACGCCTAAAATGTTAAAATTTTGAAAAAATGAACTACTAGGTGTACAAAATGAAACTCGGCTAAAATCTACAAAATTCAAATTTACCCTGTGGCTGAGTTTCATTTTGTACACCTAATAATTGCTTTTTGGACAAAATTCTCTCCCCTGGAAAATTGCCTTTTGCTTCAAAATTTTCCGGCGGGCTATTTAATTAATGGGACGGATAAAAATAAGGAGATAAAAAATTTGGAGAAGATTTTTAAAGAAGTGATTTAAAAAAAAAAAAAGCCCGATGGAGTCCTTCCAAAACGCGGGAAATTAACGGCCCTAAACTTCCGAAAATACCAATTTATTAAGAGCTGTTGAATCGCTGATAGATCAAGATAAAGAGGAGCCCCCAATTTTTTCCCTTCCATCCTCCTCCTCTCAGAAAACACGTATTTAATGGTAACGTCCGTGGATTTCGCAAATGTGCCGATATCTCGTCGATCTTAAGGCGGCCTTCGGGGGAGCCTGTCTTTAACAAAGCCGTCCCAGAAGCAATTAGACCCTCCACTCTCCGAGAAACCTTCCCCGCCTCCGATATCCACAATTCAAAGTCAATTTGACGACCAAATAACAGGGAATCTCAACGAAAGACGGCCATTTTCACGCCGTTTTAAAAAGGCGCCGAATGGACACGATCTAACCGTTTACAAAAAAAAAAAAAGTTCGCCGGTTCCTTTAGGCATTAATTCTAGGCTATTACTCTTTTCCACAGTCCTTATTCATTTTCTAAGCTTCTCCATAGTGAACCGTCCAGATAATTTCAGAGAACGTCCGCTTTTTATTGCTAGAAAATTAAAAGCTCTTCAAAGAGAATTTTTTCTAACTTACGGAGACAACTATGTAGTATGATAAAAACGGTATTTAAGCAGAAGTATCGGTTTGAACATATGTTGGAGTGTAGGTTGAGTACCCACGCGGTACAAGTATCCTTGTTTGAGCGCCGATGAATAATTAATAACTCGAGAGATCAACAATGTCAAGAGGGGAGAGGGTGGTAATCTTGATATCCTTTTCCTAAAGCCATCCTACATTACAAATAACCTGTCAAATGACTGATTGGTTTTTTAAATTAGAAATTAAAGCGTTTTTTTTAAATCTCATTAGGTATGTTACAACATTTGAAAATTATGTAAAAATAAGGGGGATGAAAAAGGAAGTCACGATGAGCAAAAGGGCATGCAAACGTCCGACGGATTAGGTTTCCTGGTGAAAGATTGACATTTCAGGTATGTGGAATCCCTGTGAACGACATGAGGGGGAAAAAAAGACGTGTCGAAATGGACGAAAATCGTGAGAAATTCAACTTTTTAAAAAATAAAAAGTTTTCTATTAATCCGACCAATCCATTCAATAAGAAACGTTGTTTTATCCACCAGTTTTTTGGGAAAGGGTTTTCCAGAGATCGTAGAGAAAAATTGATTGCTTAGCGTTCCTATAGTAATTCATTTTTTCAAAATTTTGAACATTTTAGGCGTTAAAGTCCATCAAAAGTTGACCTTCTCCGTGTAAGAAGGTTATTGAAGTATAACCATTAAGAAGGTTAATTTTTAAAGGCTTGTAAATCGTAAACCGTTACAGATAATGAAAAAATGAACTAAATAAAATCTGTTGGAAATTTAATTTTCTTTAATTTTTATTCTATTCGTTTTTTCTCTAGGACGCACTGTTTTCAAGATAAATTTATTTTTAAAAAAATTATTTTCCGTAAATGGTGCATCCTAGAAAAAAATGATTAAGTGCAAATTTATAGAGAATTAAATTTTCTACAAGTTTTATTTATTAGGTGTACAAAATGAAACTCAGCCACAGGGTAATTTGAATTTTGTAGATTTTCGCCGAGTTTCATTTTGTACACCTAATAGTTTGGTGTCGCCACCTCGAAGGAAACGGTATTTTCTGACTCCTCAAAAGTAATAAAAATCAATTTTTCACTCATTTGGGGAAAAATTTCAAAAAATTCTCCAATATGCGTCTTGACATGCTAAACAATTTACAAAAAAAATGAGCTCTTTGCGAGCATTAGTTCTCGAAATATTGAGGTTTTTCTAAAAAAGGATAAACCGATAAACCCGTTTTCCTCGAAAACCGTTCGGTTTTTTGATCTGAAATTTATGTCAGTTCTTATTGAAATAAAGAGGCATCTTCTGGAATTTTTTCGGCGAAATGGGAGTAAGGGCCAAAATGCCCCCTTTATCCCGCTATAGCTTTTCGTAGATACCTTGAAAGTGTCGACATTCGTAAAAATTGGGATCTGTCAGTCTCATGTTTTGTTGTCCTACGGCAGTACTATCCGACGGGTTTTTGAGGTTATTCTATGAATTATGATGCTTTTTAGGAGTTTTATTTTGTTCAATCCAAGATTGACTAACTGGTAGAAGTTAATCTTGGAAGAAGATAGGGTAAAGTAATAATCGAAAAGACTGTCCGTCACGATCCGGGGAAGAGATGAAATGTCGGTAAGCTCGTGAGGACAGATCTGAGGGACCTTGCCGTCAAGAAAATGTCAGACGACTTTATCTAACCTATCTCACGTTCTCATTGTTTTTTTAATCTTTATCCAATTTTTTTGTTTCCCTTTTGTCTTTCGTCAAATCAAAGGTGTATAAAATATCCGTGCTGTAGAAAAATGGCGAAAGTCGCATCCTGGGGCCCTGGTATTCAAGGCCACCGAGTGCAGGATTTTTCTGAGTTGATCCTTAACCCTCTACACCTCATTGACCAAAAAATTATTCAAAAATTCCATTTAAAATAAATGATTTTCGCCAAGATTTAATTGCCCGCTTTATTCACTCAATTTAGACGCTTTATCTTAATAAGCGCTCATCAATAAACGAAATAATTGAACGAATTAGTCTCTTCGAGATAAAATAAAAATTAAATTCAAAGCGATGTTTTTCCTTCGAAGTTTAAAGTTAAAATTACTTTTTAAAAAAGAAATAAAAAATTAATAGAGAATTTGATTTAGATGGGCGAACTAAGAATTATCTTCTCGTTTGAAAACAACTTTTCAACCCAATTAATCAACTGATTTTTTTTCTTTTTTGAAGATCTACGTAATTAAACATGTTAATTTTATAATTAAATTACTCATTAGTCAAGTTTTGTTATTTTTAGCGTACATTGAATATTTATAAGATGCCGAGTCAGCTTAGATAAATGGAATATCGAAAAATCAGCGCTTCCCTGTTTTATTAATAGAAAAGAATTTTAATTATGACACCTCTTTTTTTTTCTCGTCAAGAAAAAAGGGGAAAACTAATTATTAAAACGTTGTCCGGTTTTTTCTTTTCCTACTCGTTCATTAAAGAAAAAATCGTGTAGGTTAAGAAAAAGAACTGTATTTATGAAGAAAGCATGTGGGTTGTCTAATTTGTGATTTTCCCTCCCCCCCTTTAAAAATCTTTCTCCGTTAGAAGCGGACGCACGTAGAAACACAACGCCGTCCATTTCAAATGTCGTTTTCTATTCCTCTAACTGTAATTTTCGAAAATAAAAAGCCCCTAAAAAGCTCGAAAAATCAACTTTTCGGACAATAATCGCAGAAGATCTCATTAAGATAGTCGTTAAGGATTGAAATTAAGGTCTGCTCAAAACTGTTATTTTCGATCTGTTTTTTCTTCTTCTGGTTTTTTTAATGACAGACGGAATTTTAACCTGCCCATCCCATTTTATAATGGATGATTTCCTGTAACTTTGCGTACATGAGTGGATGAACATCTCCAGGGCGGGTAAACTCAATATTGGATGGCTAGTATTTCCCTAAATTTTACCCTCCTTGGCGTAAAATTCCGTATTTTTAAACGCTCCTTGAAGGAACCCTTTTCTCGAGGCTTCCTCGCTAATCCTTCTTGACGTTATTTCTTCCCCCTTTGAAGTTCCTTCAAATAAAAGGAATCATTTTCATTGACTGATGACTTCGCGGTTTTCGGTTTTCGAGGAACGTTTACGAGTGCGGTCCATGGACCACTCACCTACGAAGAAAGAGATGAAGACAGGCGTAGGCCTTCATATAATGTGCATAATAATGCAGTCTAAATGACAAAGGACCATAAAAAATTGTGTAGATGCAATAATTTTCCGAGTCGATAACCGTCGCGGGATGAATTTTACGGCGATAAATCTAATGGTTAATGGGTAAGGGATCATTAGGCGGAGGCTTTTTCCGATTGTAAAAATGTCCTACGCGATTTTAAACTCCCACATTTCACTCTTTGACAGGCTCTGTCATCGGCGTCTATTTACCAATATCTGGCGACTCTCAGACCCCACGTGCTTCCCACGTAAAGATAAAAAAAAATTATTTTATTTTAAATCATTTTTGGAACTGGAAAAGTTGTTAGTGTCAAAAGCAGCTGTGTCAGTCAATGATGTTGAAAGATCGAAGTATATTGTTTTACTCTCCATGTCGGGTTTTTGGGGAAGCGTCTTCTATACCCTGTAGGATAAAATTGAATATGGATCTACACCGATCTCAACTTTGTCAGTGGTTCCGGCCGGCCGTCCCTATTTTTTTCTGCAACACTTTACCGACTTTTACCAAATTTTCTCACATCCTTAGACGGTGAACAAGATTGTAACTTGGTCGATTTTCGAATTTCGAAGAAATGGCGGAGATATGTCCGTTTGAAATTTTTAAAAATTCGCTGCGGCCGAACCGTTGCGTTGGTACAATTTTCACCAATTACTCCTTATTTTTTTAAAATTTAGGTTAAAAAAAATTTAGTAGGGAGTAATTTTATACTTCCACTGTTTGTGAGAGGGACATCCCTTGGGCAAAAAGCCCATTATTTCTACCTTGATTGTTTTTGGATTTTTGAATTTTTCAAAAAAAAAAAAAATATAAAGAAAACTGGTAAATAAAAAGTAATAAAACTCAGAAAATTTTTTGAAAAAAAATTAAATACTTGAAATTATACTTCTCCTCCTTTTGACTTCCCCCTCCTTTAAACTTCCCCCTCCTTGATACTTCCCTCTCCTATATTATTCCTTCTCTTTAAGGAAGTTTTTGTAGAAAGCTCTTCAAACTAGTATTTTGTTATGCCCTCGTTTTGTCCCATACCCCAAAATCTCCTTGATTGAAAAGTCAAAGAATTCGAAGAGCACAACGGAGAAAAAAGGGGTAGGGGAGAGTCATAAAGTTCTTATATGAAACGAGGACTTCTGTTTTATTACTTTGATGGTTGAGAGGGTCGTGGAGGCCCCAGACAAAGTGGATTTCAGTTTACTCCAAGATCGCATTCCGGACGAACTCCAGACGCCCTCAAATGACCCGATGGACCTTGGGATTCTTCATGACATCTCCCTTCTCTGAAAGGTTCTTATGACCGAAAAAAAAAATCTCCGTTCGGACAACAGCTCAAAACTTCTGCAGAAATTACTGAAAGAACTTAATTAATTTGCTATTTTCTCCCATATTGCTTGAAGAATACGCCTACTTCTATTATCTCTATCAAGATAAAATCTACCCCAATTCACTCCAGCAAGACCCCTTTGACACGATTTTTCATTGATGTAGGCGTGAGAAAAACGTCAAACTGTGATTGGCTTAATAAACGTTTATTTAATATACGTAATCCGTGTTTGACTCTCCAGGTGGTCCCTCTATCGCAATATTACTCAATGTTATTCATATACCCTTTCTAACTTCATTGTTGGTTTTTTTCCTTTTCTTTTTTTGGGACTCAAATTAGGTCGATGAAAAATCTAGGATGACTTTGCCCTTTTTTTTCTTTTTCATTTTTTTTCTTTACATCATCATCTTCCGTGTCGGTTTGAACCTTGAGGTCAATAAATCCATAACTATCATTCTTAAGTAATAAAAATTATTATTGCTCATAGTCATTACCGAAATTTCATGCTTTTTACAAACTCTATTATATAAATTATTATTATTTTATTTTATTTTTTGTTATTATTTTTTATTTTATTTTATTTATTTTATTTTTTCTTTATTTTACTTACGGGTTTCCCCAAATAGCAAAAGTACAAACAATATTTTTTAACATGGTGATACAAGTAAACGGTGACAAAATTTCAAAAAGTTAACAATGTTACAATTATTACAATGATATTAAAGTTTGACAAAGAAAAATGTGTATATTATATTTGTATAGATACTTAATATGTAGGACTAGATACAGTTAATTACATTTGACTTTTGTTTTGACTAGTATTGATTATTATCTTTGACCCAATTACACCCAAGGTGTCATGGAAGAAGTCCAACTCCGATCCCAAACCATTCAGCAACCTCAAGAGTCCAGATATGGTGAGGGATCGACCATACTCAGTGCGATGGTGAGGAACATGAAACGTAGGAGTTTGACGACTCCTACGTGGAGGAACATGAAGAGGAATGAGTGCCAACAACTCTGGACAAGTAATTGATCCATTTAACAATTTGTGGATGAAACACCCACCTAAAAAAGGAAACGATCCTCAGGTGAGGCAATGCCGAAATACGAACGCCAGTATTCGAGTGACTCTGAATCATACATCTTATTTCCGACGAATGCTAGGTGTTTGATGCCAGACTTCTGTACCTTCGATAGTGCACTATACCACTGGTTGTGGTATGGGTGCCAGACAATACTCCCATAGTCAATTATGCTCTGAACATAGGCAAAAAATAAAGAACGAACAACCTTAGTGTTTTTAAACTCATTGGTAGACCTTCGTACAAAACCAACCATACGGTATGATCGGGAGATAACATCCTGGGCATGTTCAGCAAAAGAACAACTCTCATCAAAAATGACCCCCAGATCTTTAACCGACTTCACCCTTGGAATAATGTTCCCGTTACACACATAATCATACATAATTGGACACACCTTTCTGTGAAAACTAATGACATTACACTTCGACGGTTCAATTCGCAAGCCATTCTTGTCACACCAGTGAGAAAACAGAGACAAATCACTACTGAGTACTACACTATCTGATAAGGAAGTTATCACATTAAAAATCTTCAAGTCGTCAGCGAACGATAACACCCTGGATTGAAAACCACATGTGAAGACATCATTGAAGAACAATAAAAACAACAAGGGACCCAAATGAGACCCTTGGGGCACACCTGAAGACACTGTAAAACTACCGGAGAGAACACCACGAAAAAGAACATTAGAAGTCCGACCAAATAAGTAAGACTCTAACCACTTTAATAAATTTCCCCCTACACCGATTTCATTCAATTTATAAAGCAGTCTGACATGATCGACCGAATCGAACGCTTTTGAAATATCAGTATAAATGGCGTCTACCTGATTACCCTTTTCCATATTATTTATGATGATCTCACGGAATAATAAAAGATTTGTTGAAGTAGACCTACCCTTGACGAATCCATGTTGATGAGAACTTATATATTTCGAAAAATGACTAGACATACAATCCGTGATTATGGATTCAAAGACCTTAGGGATAGCAGAGAGTTTAGAAATCGGACGATAGTTAAGTATTTTGGATCTGTCACCCTTCTTATGTACCGGTATAATGTGACTTATTTTCCATATAACTGGCATTGAACAAGTGGTGAAAGACTTATTAAATAAAATAAATAAAGGCCAAGAGAGACTAGAAGCACAGTTTTTCAATATCACTGCAGGAACATTATCAGGGCCTGGCGAGTAGTTTGAATCTAAACCTAACAACTTATTTAATATCACAGATTCATCAAAATCACAGCAAGAAAGAGTATCACAAAACGTGGGAATGAAGTAATCACAGGGGTTTAACATTGGTGAGGTAAAATTAGATTGAAACATCGCAGAAAACGCATTGGAAGCACCAAAATCATTTGGCAGAACACAGTTGGACAAGTCATGCATAACACGAGGATAACCATCTATTCGCTTTTTTGAGCCCATGAAATTCCAAATGTAATTTACATTACTTTCAAGTATAAGTTCAGACGACGCAATGTATCTATCGTAGTCACTTTTTATTTCTAATTTAGCCTGGGATCTAAGCAAAGAGTATTCATTGTATCGCTGGGAGCAATTATGTTTTTTGAATGCATAATAAGCCCTGTTTTTCTTATTAATCAAATGAATTGTAAAAGGTGAAAACCAAGAAGGAAACCTATTACTAGGCTTCACTTTTTTACAGGAACACACTCATCAAAGAGTCGGAAAATTATGGAGTAAAACACACTTAGCGCCTCATCCAGTGTACAGTCAACTAGGAATTCCCAATCAATTGATGACAAATGCTGATTCAACAAAACAAAATTTGCTTTGTAGAAATTGTACTTAACACTAGATTGAAAGTTTCGGAAAGACCTAACAGGGGCCGAAAATTCACAATTAATTGTAAGTGATGGGTGGTAATCATCTTCCGAAACAAAGGGCAACAGATCCCTGAAGACCGCAGTGGACCCTACATTACAAAACACAAAATCAAGGATCCTACCATCTTTATTCTGGACATTGTTAACTTGCTGGAGATCAAGCATGGCTTTATATGTGTCAAAAACCGAATCAGCTATCCTGCTGGAATGAATGTTGTAATCCCCAGCTACCAAATATTGAGAATCAGGATACAGTGACAGCACATATTCCATATTCTCAAAAAAACCAACATAACGAGACTCTGGTGAATAGTCTGGCAAGTAAAAGCAACCCAATATAAACGAAAAGCATTTAAAACTTACAACCAGCCACAAATCCTCAATAGACGAATTCGGCGGGACAATCCTCTTAACCTGATGATCACTCCTGACAGCGACCAAAACACCTCCTCCATCAGACTTTGAGCTGTTAATAGACGAGCGATCATTTCTAAAAACAATATAATTAGAACCAAATAATTCAGAAGATGACACACATTCCTTTAACCATGTCTCTGAAATCAAAACAGCATCATAATTAACAGAAAGGACACTCAGAAAAAATTGATTTATCTTTGTACGGAGTCCACGAGTATTCTGATAGTACACCGAGAACAAAAACTTAGAATTATTAGTATTTGTGTTTACAGAGAGGGACGGTACTGGTTGATTAGAACAATTTAAATTAATCATGTCCTCGAAGATATAAATTATTTAAAATGGCCCATAAATTATTTTTTTATGGGCCATTAAGGGGGGGGGGCCCAGGCGGGGGCTCTCTCCATATTGCCATTATAATTATTTTTATTTATTTTTTTTTTTTATGAAAGAGTGTGAGAATCACCTTAGATCGAGAGGATGATGAAGTTTTTCTGTCCGAAAATTGTGGAAAAACCTCCAAAAAATCGGAATTTATTTTGACGGTTTTTTTTATTTGTTGGAACTTAAAAATAGACATATTTTATTGATATGAAGTTTTTATTTTACAGTACCTACGTCATTATTACTCAAACAAATATTCGTTTTTTTTTCCCTTTACACAATGATGACTTTTTACTCTTTTGACCTTGAAACGATGAATGGAAGTTCTTTTATTATTGTTTTTTTAATCACTGTTCTCTTACATCAATAGCGAAGCCAATTTAAATATTGATAACAGAAAAAATAGTTTATAATTATAATTAAATCCTATTGTAAAGGGTTAAAATCTATTTAAAGAATTCCGTGTTCGGTTTAAAAAACTATAATTAAAAGTAATAATCTTGGGCAAAATGTCTGAAATTTTTCTTTTTCTCCAACTTTCTCTATAATTTTATTTATTTTTGTTACAGAGATGGCAAAGACGGTGGTTTGTCCTCTACGACGACGGAGAACTCAGCTATTCTCTTGATGAGCATGTAAGTTTTTTTTTCCTTCAAAGTTATTGTATTACCCTCCGTTTTTATTTCATTTAATTTTTAATTATGTCTTCTCGGCGTTAAAAATAGGTCAATTGTTTTTATTATCGTTTTTATTATTATTATTATTATTATTTATTCATCAATGTTTACAGCTAATTCACAGCCAATTAACACAGTCATTATAACACAAATATATACTACTATAAACATTAAACAACATACTCAATTACACAGATATTTTAAAGGGGTGTACATAAAAAAATTTTAAATTAATAAATAAGGGCGCATAAAAAATAAAACTTTGATTCTATGAATAAATAAATAAATAATAAAACTATGAATGAATTAATAAACTTTATGTAACATTATCAAAAAAATGGGTTCGCATTGTGCGCTTTATTGCTGGTAACTTATCGTTAAAGAGGTCAATGACTATATCTTTATCCAGATCATTACACATTTTAAGAATTCTGGAAAAGGATCGGCTTCTGCCATAATCAGTTCGATGGAATGCTAATGAAAACAAAGCGCCATATCGAGTGGAGCGTGGTGGGACATGAAAGGCAATTAACTCCAACAGGTCGCCACATATTATATAATTGTTGATTAATTTCCACAAAAAACAAATACTTAAGAATAACATCCTGTGAGAAGAGGACAGGATATTATAGTGAACACGCCACTCAGCTGTAGATTTCGAGTCGTAAGGCCCCTTACGCTCAATATAGGCAAAATACTTAAACGCCAATTTTTGAACCCTATCTAAATCGTTGAAATGATAGTCGTGATGTGGGTACCATACACTACAAGCATAATCCATCACACTTTGAACATACGCAAAGTAAAGGGATCGAACTGTTTGGACGGACCTAAAGTCACTAGTGGATCGCTTTATAAACCCAAGCATTCTATAAGAACGGGAAATGACACTCGAAATATGCTCTTTGAATGTGAGGTCTGCATCGAAAATAACACCCAAGTCACGCACCGACGTCACTCTAGAGAGTGATTGGTCTTCTAAAGAGTAATCGAATGTAATTTGATGTCGTTGACGAGAAAAACTGATGACCATACATTTATTAATTTCGACTTTCAGGCCATTCATTTTACACCACTGAGAAAATTGGGACAGATCTTGAGCAAGACACAGGCAATCGGAGATACTATCAATGCGTTTAAAGATTTTCACATCGTCAGCGAAGGCCAACATATTGGCTGCTGTACAAGATGGGAAGACGTCATTAAAATAGAGTAGAAAAAGCAGAGGGCCAATATGCGAGCCTTGGATCACGCCAGATGTGATAGCAAATTCACTAGATAGTACATTCCTAAAGATAACAAATGCCTTTCTATTAGTTAAGTAAGATTCCAGCCATTGAAGAAGCAACCCTGTAATTCCTAAATGTTCCAATTTGAAGAGTAGTCGATTATGATCTACCGAATCGAACGCTTTGGCAAGGTCAGTGTATATAACATCAACCTGGGACCTTTGTTCGACAGCATTAACCAGGAATTCTCTAAAGACAAGCAGGTTAGTGGTCGTAGATTTTCCAAGCACAAAACCGTGTTGCTGATCATTAATAAACTGCCGGAAATGAATGGATAGTTGGTCAGCAATAATGGACTCGAATAGTTTTGGAATACTCGAGATCTTCGATATAGGTCGATAATTATTAACCAAAGATCTATCACCTTTCTTAAAGACTGGGACAATATGACAATCCTTCCACAAGTCAGGAACCGTTCCAGATGCCAGAGATTTTCTGAACAATATAGACAGCGGTTGCATAATATGAATAGCACACTGTTTGAGCACAATAGAGGGTACACTGTCCGGACCAGGAGAACAATTACGATCCAACGCAACTAATTTATCTAAAATAACTGAATCGTCAAGAACACAAGTGGAGATAACATCATCGAATATAACATTGGTAATAGGAGAGAATGGGTGAACCATAGGAGGGCTATAGTTTGCCTGGAATACCTCTCGATATGCATCGGCCACAGCAGAGTCATTGGAAAGAGGAGAATTAAGCGAGTTTTTCATAATACGGGGATACCCATCTTGTTTTTGTTTGGACTTCATGAAGTTCCAGATGTGTTGAACATTGTCACTAATAAGCTCCTCTGAGGACGAAACAAACTTTTTGTAATCAGCCCTTTTTATGTCGCAATTTCGTGAATGAAAGATAAAAAGTTGTTTTATTTTAATAAATGGATTTAGATATTATTATATAGGTTATCAAGGTAAATGAAGCAATAAGTACCAGAAACTTCTGTAAATACAATTTCCGTCGGTCGTGATCGTCTAATTATCTATCTAATCAGATAGACTTTAACCTTCAAAATCTAATTGTTTTTTTTTTTCTTTTGATTTATTTTTTAAGTATCATTCTCGTGATTTTATTGAGAGATACACTTTGTTAGGTTTAAAGATTTTATTAACTCGTTTTGATATTTGCCCTCAAACTAGTAGCGAAACGAGATTTTTCGTCGTATCTACTTCGCGGATCGAGATTTTGATCCATAACCTAATTTTAAAATGTCGAAAAAAACATTTTTTTTTTCTTTCCAGCTAAGATTTATCGTTTCTCTGACATGGAATAAAATAAAAACTTGTATTTTACATTCCCGATTTCCATCAACATGAATAATAAAATCATTTTAAATGATAAATGAAGTCAATAATCGTGTTAAATGTTCGGAATCGCGTTCTATCATCAATTTTTTTAAACTAAATTTTCTTCCATGTACATAATATATAAATTTAAATGTTTTGTAGACTTAAAAAGTAATTTTTTATGTTAAAAAGACCCATGTTTTAAATTCTTTCAAATTCTTGTATGTACAATCTTTCAAATATTATGGATGTTCCATGAGTATCCTACTCAAAACCCCTTTAAACTACCCTTCTCCAATTTTTTGCTTGCATCTCCAAAACGGTACGCCGCAGCAAAAAAATATATAAGTTAAAAAAGCAAGCTGACTAAATTTCCTATAAATTTTGTTCAATACAGTTTTTTGTACGACCAACGACGCCCGAGCTACGTGGCGGCGAAAAAGTGTGCAAAAAACGAAAAAAAATTTTGACCTAGAGGCGATGGAGCGTGAGTTTTCCCTGTTTTTCTCCTGTATCTTCATAACGGTACGTCATAGCCAAAAAATGTAGTATACAAAAATGAAAGGTGATTAAATTTCCTTTAAATTTGGTTCAACACAGTTTTTTGTACGACCAACGACGCCCGAGCTACGTGGCGGCCAAAAACAGTGCAAAAAACGAAAAAAAATTTTGACCTAGAGGCGATGGAGCGTGAGTTTTCCCTGTTTTTCTCCTGTATCTTCATAACGGTACGTCATACCCAAAAAATGTATTATACAAAAATGAAAGGTAATTAAATTTCCTACAAATTAGTCGAAATCAATTTCATTGCATGATTGGCCTTTTCCTTGCTACATAGCGCAGAAAAAAGTTGATGAAAAATACGAAAAATCCTCTACACATTTCCGTCTACAAATCAAAAAAACCATATTCGGTAGATTTCTTTCAGAAAATCTTTTTTCTATGCCGTTTCGATGTTTAGATTGACTGCGCCTATCTTTTGACTTCAAAAGTAATTTTTTTTTTTTTTTTTTTTATTTATGAAGTGATTTTACAATTTTTGTGGTGATTGACTTATTTTAAGAAGAAAAAAAAGTTGAAGAAGACTTAGTCCCGTTATCTCTCACAGTGAGACTTCCTCGACAGGTGACCCGAAATCCGAATGCGGTCGAATTGGGTCGAAAGCTTAATTAATTAAAGGTTTGACTTGTCGTGAATGCTAAGTCACGATAGGTGTGCGAGCTAATGAACCATCGGATTGAGAAGAAAAAAAAGAAAAAAAAAAGGTTTCTCCAATGCGTTTTTCCACCTCGTAAATTCCTACGAACGGATCTACGATTGTAAAATCTAATCGAAATTCGAGCCACGAATTTTTGTTTATTCTCACCGGGTTCTTTTCGATACGTATGATATTCCGTTATTTTTCCGGTAGTCTTACCATAGGTCGTGTGTAATCAGAGCTCGTATATGCAATAATCAAAACGTCCCGAAGTTCCGCTCCTTTGAATCGAAGCGGAGAAGGAGAGAGAAAGAAATAGAACACGGTCGAGGGCGCCGTTTTTCGCTGGACCGTTACCCTGAAAAAGACACCCGATAATCGATATAGTACGCACCTGATCTTTTCATTATATAATTCTCTTTATACCTACCCCCTTTTCTTTGAACCGAAATAAGTTATATCACGGTTATCTACGGGTTAAAGAACTCTTCTTTTATCATAAAACTTAATATATCACCTTGAACACTTTTCTTGCATTACAAGATTCATCTCATTATGTTTATTTGCCAATCACGCCCGGTGGCCTACTTCTGTTCATAGTGTAAGTTTTATGCACTAGTTTGAAGAGCTTCCTTGGTAAACTTCCTTCAATAGAAGGAACAGAAAAGTATGGGAAGTATAAGGAAAAGTATACGAGGGAAGTATAAACGAGGGGAAGTATTAGGTGTACAAAATGAAACTCAGCCACTGGGTAAATTTGAATTTTGTAGATTTTAGCCGAGTTTCATTTTGTACACCTAGTAGATCATTTTTTCAAAATTTTGAACATTTTAAGCGTTAAAGTCCATCAAAAGTTGACCTTCTCCGTGTAAGAAGGTTATTGAAGTATAACCATTAAGAAGGTTAAATTTTAAAGGCTTGTAAATCGTAAACCGTTACAGATATTGAAAAAATGCACTAAATAAAATCTGTTGGAAATTTAATTCTCTTTAATTTTTATTCTATTCATTTTTTCTCTAGGACGCACTGTTTTCAAGATAAATTTATTTTAAAAAAATTATTTTCCGAAAATGGTGCATCCTAGAAAAAAATAATTAAGTACATAGAGAATTAAATTTCCTACAATTTTCATTTATTAGGTGTACAAAATGAAACTCAGCCGCAGGGTAAATTTGAATTTTGTAGATTTTAGCCGAGTTTCATTTTGTACTCCTAATAGATGAGGGGGAAGTATAAACGAGGGGAAGTAGATATAATTTTAAGTATTTTAAGAAAAAAATTTTGTTGTGTTTTTTTAAATAAGTTGCTAGTTTAATTTGCTGAATATCGGCCGCAGCGCAGTTTTTAAAATTTCAAACAGAGATATCTCTGCCATTTTTTTGAAATTCAAAAATCGCCCACGTAAATTTCTTGTTTAACTATTCAGGGAGAAATATAAAAATTTGGAGAAAATCGGTTGGAAACTGTGGCCCGACGGAACCGCAGACTAAGTTGAGATCGGTAAAGATTTCGACCTTCCGCGGTCTGGAAGACCCTTCCCCAAAAACCCGACGTCGAGGGTATCAAAATAAGTTTTGTAGTAGGGAATATGGCTTTGAGGTAAAGAAGGCAAAAGCTCAAAAAATGGGTGGATGGGTAAAAGAGCGGAGAGATTATGAAAGTGAAGTCTTTTTACCACAGCTTCTTCATCTCCTGGCGTTTTACTATGCGTTCTTCCACCTGACAAGGAGAGATAGGAAGAGGTTTCAACAGCGAGTAAGAGCCTCGACGCATTCCGTCGGATAAATTAAAATTTCCGAGTTTGACAATGAGACGTCGTTAAAGTGACTTTCACAGATGGAGAAGTAAAAGGAAAAGAAGATAAGTGCACTTTTACACACATCGGAATCTTATCATAAGAAGGAGAGGGATCTGGAGGCGTGGCGGGGTGACCGGTTTTTTAGCCAGGGCGACGGGATGAGGAAACCTCGGGAACCTTTTTACGGTTGTTTACGTCTCGTCTCATACGTCGCCATATGGTGAATCCGTTGATCTGTTGATACATCGACCACTGCTTACAATCTGGCACGTGTCATCCTTCGAAAGGCATTACACACAAAAACACTTCAAACGCCCCTTTAATATTAACGCAATTTTCGAATAAGAAAAAGACATTTTCTTTAAGGTCCAAGGGTGTACAAGGGACTATCGAGTGGGAGTGGCGCACCTCATCACATTCCTCAAGCATCAAAATCTTCTGAAATCCTCTCTTACCTAGGCAGAAACTTCCTTAAAGAAGTTATTGTTTTACCCTCCATGTAGGTTTTTGGTGAAGGGTCTTAGAGAGACCGTAGTGTCCAATCTATCTCGTCTTTGTCTGTTAGCATTTTTTCCGGAACACTTTACGACCACAGTTTTCAACCGATTTTGATCAAATTTTCACACAATCTTCATAAATAGTTGTACAAGATTGTAACAAGAGCAAATTATGAATTTCGAAAAAATGGCGGAGATATTTCAATTTGAAATTGTAATTTTCCGGAACACTTTACAACAATTTTCGCCCAATTTGTACAAATTTTCTCTTCCCTCCTATATTGTTCCTTCTCTTTAAGGAAGTTCCCGTCGGGGCCGAGCTTTTTTGATGACCATGACACGAGTTACAGCGAAAAGAATCTCGGAATTTCATTACCATAACAGATGAGCTTCTCATTACCTGGGCTCTCAATCAAATCCGAACGTTCTTTAGCGCCAATCACGCACGATCCCCATCATAAATGCCATTTCACATTCGACTCCCAAGTCTATGAATGATACAAATCATTTCTTTTCTGGCATGTTTTGGATCTCCGGGGCTTTATTAACCTGGTCACTTATTATAGAAGCGGTTTCGTATTTCCAGGTGACGTGTAAATACGTCGAACCTGTTACTTGTTAGCACGTCTAGTAGCGAAACAATCTCTCCCAAGGAGATTTCATTAACATAATAGATGAGGCTCGCATTACCGTTAATACGGGGTTCTCAATCAACCCCGAACCTTACGCGTGAGGAAGCGATAATTTCAAAATTTCGTGTCCTACATCCGTTAATTTAGATCAACGGATAGTCAGAAAAAATTATCGTGTCGAAATCCTCGCTCTTTGAATATTGAAGCAGTCGCAGATTTTTTTCATCCGTTATTTATCTTGTCAGATAAAATCACATTTAGTCACTTTCGAAGACTACTCATCATCCATCCACGTGAGATTCAAAAACTTTCGACAATTTTTCCTAAATGGGATAGGAGTCGTGATAAAACATCGATAATTAAGGCTCTAAAAAAGCTTGAAAAAAGGCTTGCCACTCTTATTTTGGAATACGTTAAATTAGCGCCTTCTTGTCTTCCAACTTCCAAAACTTTTTTTTTCTTTCTCTCAATCTGACTAAAACGAAAATCTTTCCTCTCGCCTCACTTTAAATTGAAAATGACCGATTTTACGGTTAAATCCTTCCGGCGAACGGTTTAGGGGAAAAAACGTTATTTCGTTGAACCCCGTATTATTATACTTTTTATTGCTTCTTCGCTAAGTAATTTAGTTCATAATAAATGGATTATGAACAAATATTAGAAAATTGTACTAAAAAAAGGGAAAACACCGTTCAACATAACGCATTTCACCCTAAAGCAGTTGAGCATAAAAAAAAATCTGCATTTCCACAAAAAAAAGCACCATAATGCGTTTCGGTGTAATGCATTTCAACATAAAGCGTGTCGCCATAAACGACTTTGTCAATAAACGCAAGTCGACATAAAAAAAGTGCAAGTCACCGTAACGCTTCTCGCCATAAAAGAATCTCTTTAAACTTGTTGTTTCGCCCTAAAACTATTTCTGTCGTTTGGGCATAATACATCTCACCATAAGAGACAGCCAATTGAATATTTTCGCCGTAAACGCGATAATGGCGAAACGATAAAAACTTGACGTTCACCATAATGCAATTGAACATAAAGCATCTCACCATAAACGAGGAAAAGCAAGCAGGCAGCCAATGGGATCAGCTCGTTTTTGACACAAGGGGGTTGATTTTTTTTTCCTCTCGCGAGGATGCGAATTGCATTATCGTCAACTGTCAAGTTTTAAGGTTTTTGTCGTTTCGTCTCTTCTTTATAGTGAGATGTATTATGTTCAAATGCATTATGGTGAACGAATGACCGATTTTACGGTTAAATCCTTCCGCGAACGGTTTAGGGAAAAAACGTTATTTCGTTAAACCCCGTATATTATACACTTTTTATGCTTCTTCGCTAAGTAATTTAGTTCATAATAAATGGATTATGAACAAATATTAGAAAATTGTACTAAAAAAAGGGAAAACACCGTTCAACATAACGCATTTCACCCTAAGCAGTTGAACATAAAAAAAATCTGCATTCCAAAAAAAATCACCATAATGCGTTTCGGTGTAATGCATTTCAACATAAAGCGTGTCGCCAAACGACTTTTTCATAAACGCAAGTCGACATAAAAAAAGTGCAAGTCACCGTAACGCTTCTCGCCATAAAAGAAATCTCTTTAAAACTTGTTTCGCCCTAAAACTATTTCTGTCGTTTGGGCATAATACATCTCACACCATAGGGACAGCCAATTGAATATTTTCGCCGTTAGAAAACGCGAAATGGCGAAACGATAAAACTTGACGTTCACCATAATGCAATTGAACATAAAATCTCACCAAACGAGGAAAAGCAAGCAGGCAGCCAATGGGATCAGCTCGTTTTATGACAGGGGTTGATTTTTTTTTTCCTCTCGCGAGGATGAGAATTGCATCATCGTAAACTGTCAAGTTTTAAGGTTTTTGTCTTTTCGCCAAAATCTCGTTTTAAACGGCGAAAATAGGCCTGCTCTTTGGCTGTCCCTAGTTTATGGTGAGATGTTTATGCCGAAACGACAGACACATTTTTATGGCGAAACGACAAGTGTTAAAGTCTCTTCTTATAGTGAGATGTAATATGTTTAAATGCATTATGGTGAACGTTTCGACTATTTCTTTATGTTGAGCAGATTTTTATGGTGAACGGCAACTCGTGATTTCTGCTATTTTATGGTCAAATGCATTATGACGAACCGCATTATGCACTCCTTAAAAATTTGATATCTGTAGGTTGACTAGGTTACCTAACCTAATGACATTCGGCAATGGGTTACTCGGTTGTGCTAAACAGAGAAATGTGACAACTCGTGACTAATAAATAGTGCGCACCATAAAAACTCGGAGTGCTGCGACTTTATTTTTTACCTTCCACTTGTTCCCCCGACGAACTTTTCGTGTTCCATGAATATACCACGAATTACGTTTTTCTTAGTTATGTCCATTGATTTTAAAACCCTCACGAAGTTACTCTACACGATTTGAGCTAAATAGCTTGGAGAAGTCAATAGGCCACATAGTTGAATAACTCGAAAAAAAGAAATTAATGGAAAATATGATCAGGTAGACCGTGACCATCATCGATCATACCCCTTGCATAAGTTGCGGAAAACGTGTCTTTGCTTTATCAGAAACCTAAAACCGTTGTAAATGCACGATTCTTCTTGACAAATACCCCTGATTCGTATCGATATTTATGACTTTATCTTCATAAAAGCCCATTTCCGGTGAAAATTTTCGGTTGAAAGTGTATCGACTTCCCCTTCTCCACATTTTTTTCGCTAGTATTTAGTTCGCCCAATAAATTCTTTCTCTTCTCTCTTCAGCATCATGTATGAAAGAAAAAAAAGTTTCAGTTTCCGGACAAATGAGCAGACTGTGTTTTTCTGTAATTATCGTCTCCTCGAAGGTGTTAATATTTTGCCTTCTTTTCTTAATTATATACAACTCAGGATACAAAGGAAGGGTTATTGGGGGAAAAAGTGATCCTTTATTTTGAAAGGCGCCTTAAAAACGTCTTGTTAACGGGATATCACGAGACGTCCAATATTTTGTCACGTATCCAATTATGTAGTTCTTGTTCAATTGAGTCTCTTCCTGTCAATTTCGTCCCTTCACCTTGTTGGTCCTTTTTCTTCGCTTTTTTTTACCTCTAGTCACTCCGGACGTGATTACATTTGTATATAGTTAGCCATAAAGTCTGTTTAGGCACTGTGAATTCGACCAATGCTATAGCGGGGGCGCATTTAGGCCCTTTCTCCGATTTGGCCCGAAAAAAAATTCCAGAAGATGCTTACGTGAATAAGAACTGACGTAAATTTCAGAATCAAAAAACCGAACGGTTTTCGAGAAAAATGGTTTATCCTTTCTTACGTAAATTTATCTTGAAAACAGTGCGTCGTAGAGAAAAAATGAATAGAATAAAAATTAAAAAGAATTAAATTTCCACACATTTTATTTAGTGCATTTTTTCAATATCTGTAACGGTTTGCGATTTACAAGCCTTTTAAAATTAACCTTCTTAATGGTTATACTTCAATAACCTTCTTACACGGAGAAGGTAACTTTTGATGGACTTTAACGCCTAAAATGTTCAAAATTTTGAAAAAAACTACTAGGTGTACAAATGAAACTCGGCTAAAATCTACAAAATTCAAATTTACCCTGTGGCTGAGTTTCATTTTTTACACCTAATAATAAATTGATTCTTCACCACTCACTTTTTATTGCGAAAAACAGCTTAAAATTCAGGAAAAAAATCAGAAATACTGTTCTACCATCTCGAACAATCTGAAAAAATTATGAGAGGTACATTTTAGATCCTCTAAATGCTGTTTAAATATAGTGTTGCCATCTCAAAGGGAACCATTTTTTTTCTCACCTCTCAAAAGTTATAAGAATTTATTTTTCACAGTTAGGGAATATTGAGGTTTTCTTATAAAAAATAATCACGTTTTTCTCGGGAACCGTTTGGTTTTTTGATCTGAAATTTATGTCAGTTCTTATTAACATAAAGAGGCATCTGGAATTTTTTCGGCCAAATCAGAGTAAGGGCCAAATGCACCCCCTTATTAAGATTTTGAGCGTTTTCCTGTTTATCTTCCAGGGACCCTCCTTTCATTGGGTTTTTTGGCGATTTTCTCGGAAAAATTCTTAGTATAAACGATTTATGGTTCATTAGATTAGCAGGATCATCGAATTGCTGCTCGTTCTAAATCGTTTGTTGCTTAACCAGAAGTTGGGTAATCTTTAATTACGTATTTCAAGATCGTACATCGTATATTAGTTAGTATTTGTAGAGACAGATATTAAGCTAAAAATTGATCAATCAATAGTTTTTTTTTCTGATTCTGTTGGTGGGGTGGAGAAATGCGGGCTGTATAATGGGTTCCTAGGAGGGGCCTAGAGCTAGTCCGGAATTCCAATGGGCCTATCATTGTCCCGACCACTCTATATAATTAAATCATTCTCATTAACTCTTTTGTCATTTGAAAAGTTCAACGCGCTGTCGTTCACCCCTAACGTGTATTTCGAAAAGTTGTTGAATAAATGAATATTGAAAACTGCGTCGTTTACGTTTTATCCGCGATCGAAAGCGTGGGTTGAGGAAGTTACCTGAAGAGGCATATCTTGAATGATAAGTTTATCGTAAATTGTGTAAATTTCTCGAATACTTGATTTATTCGCCCTTGATTGACGTTACCAAATGTACATTATCGGATATCGACGTTTTTCCCTCCGGAAGATCTTAGATAAGACGGTGTGGTGTTGTATCAAGGATCTCGGACAGGAGAGCATAAACATGATGGTACAAAGTGCTGCTATTACCCAACGGAGAAGATAGTACCAGCCGCTTCCAACATTTAATCGACCAGGCACATACTAGGAAACGATAAAATCAAAACCAAAGTTTCTTTTCATTCATTTTCCGCGCTCGGAATTCAACTTGAATCCTTAAACTTTTTGGTACATGTGAGTTTACGATACAACGCGCATGCGCGAGCTTTTCTGTGTTTTTAGTTGCCGCGTTTTTTCAAAAATTCGTCAATGAACGCTAGTTTGTTAGCACGAGGGGGTTAATTTTTTCCTCTCGCAAGGAGAGCCAGTATCATGAAATCAATAAATTTAGGCAAAATCTCGAAGTTAAAGTGAAACAACGCGGGTACCAGAAACACATGAAAAGCGCACGCATGCGCGTTGTCCTGATATCGTAAACTCACAAGTACCCCAGTTTCAAACTTCTTTATGCCCGCCAGCTGTTGCAAGAATAAATTTCACAAGTTTCTATTGCAGAATTTTCGGTTTCTTTAAATCCGTGACCGATATGCTCTGTACGAATTTTAATTGTCTATGAGTATGTTGGTGAAAATTAGCTCGTGTTGACAAAGCAGTTCGAATTTAGGCAAATTCAAAGATAAATTTTCGAAAAAACGCGGGAACTAATATATTAGGTGTACAAAATGAAACTCGGCTAAAATCTACAAAATTTAAATTTACCCTGTGGCTGAGTTTCATTTTGTACACCTAATACAGAAAGCCCGCGCATGCGCGTTCTGGCATCGTAAACTCACATGTACCAAATTTTTTATGCACACTTTCTTCGTGTAAATTTACGAGCGACCTTTAGGTCAATTTTATATGCGTACACCTAATATTTACAGAAGATTTCCGAAACTTTTTTCTTCCTCCGCATATTTACGACCTCATAAACTACTACTCCTAAATCTTTATTTACGGTCCAAAAAAAAAATTGTTTCCGTGAAAGACACTCCTTTATAAGCGCATATGGTTTAAGGAGGAAAAAATCAGTTCTCACGATTTTAGGTCGGCTGGCGGTCAAAATTTTGACCTTTGACGTGAAAAACCGCAGGGGCAGCGTCCTCTCTTCACGGCCGCGTGAGATCCTAGATGCTCCCGGGTACCGATAAACATCGTTGATTTTTTTTAATAAATACACGATGCCCTACGGCCCTCTGTGTGTCCTCCGTTCCTCACAACTTATGTTACAAACCTTGAAACTAACACCTAACCTTGAACCTAAAACTTATTTTTTTAAAAAAGACCCTTTTCATCAAAACTGAAATCTTTTAAATTGCATAAAACAAGGATGTGTTGCAACTTAATTACATTGTGGGAACAAAACCGGTTTCGTTAAAACACAAAAGAATACCTTTAAAAAACCTAAATTAAAAACAAACAATAAACCGCGATGTCCCGATTTCTTGAAAAATGAAGGAAAACTGCGCATTACAAAACTCGACTGGAAGCAGTGGTGTTTACATCCGAGCTTGTCAGGGTTACCAACAAATATGAACTTACGTCACTTTTTGTTGAAGAGTCGGGACGTTCTCAAGTACGTAGAGTTTAACGAAACCAAAATTGGCTGGATAGATTATCCCAAATGACCGTTTTGACGTAATTTTCGCTCGGGAATAAAATGTCAGTTTACTTTCTCATGCTGGGAATCTTCTCTGTGCAATATCTTGCGCAACAGCTCCACCCGACACTTCCGTAGTCGCATGTGAGAATAAAAAAACACCTTTCAACCCACCTATCGGTGAAGTTAAAACACCTTGAGAAAAAAAAATGCTTCTAAAAAATCGGTAGTAAGCCCTTAGGGGTGATGAGATAGGGAAATTAGTGGTCTCTTTTAATCTGTTTATTGGCTGGTAAACCTCCCTCACTGATCCTCACAGATAAAAAAGGTTTTTTTTATACTACCTTCGGTGAATAAGTTTAAAGGAAGATGTTTTAGGATTAGACGTCGAGGCTTTTAATAATTATATTCCGGACGGGGTTTCGTGAGGGAATGCGGACCCGACACGCAGCCCTTTAAATCAACCCTGCATTTTATATTAAAAGAAAAAGCAAATGTCAGTTTTTGTTCTCTCTCTCTTTAAAATGACGACTATGCAGTTTGCAGTTCGAAATATTGGGAGGTTTCATTCTTCTCGAAAGTGTTGTTTTTGTATCCCCATCTTGCATCTCCTAAACAAGTAATTTTATCGGATATGAATTACTCGAGTAACCGCCACCTAGATCGTTGCTTATTCTCGACAGCTATCCAGACTTCAGGGATCTTTACCGAACAGGAGATTGCCTGTGGTGCTGGCCAGTTGTATTCTGAAACTATTAGGTGTACAAAATGAAACTCGGCTAAAATCTACAAAATTCAAATTTACCCTGTGGCTGAGTTTCATTTTGTACACCTAATAAATAAAAATTGTAGGAAATTTAATTTTCTATAAAGTACTTAATTTTTTTTTCTAGGATGCAACACTTTCGGAAAATAATTTTTTTTAAATAAATTTATCTTGAAAACAGTGTGTTCTAGAGAAAAAATGAATAGAACAAAAATTAAAGAGAATTAAATTTCCAACATTTATTTAGTGCATTTTTTCAATATCTGTAACGGTTTACGATTTACAAGCCTTTAAAAATTAACCTTCTTAATGGTTATTCTCAATAACCTTCTTACACGGAGAAGGTCAACTTTTGATGGAATTTAACGCCTAAAATGTTCAAAATTTTAAAAAAAAATGAACTGCTAGGTGTACAAAATGAAACTCGGCTAAAATCTACAAAATTCAAATTACCCTGTGGCTGATTTCATTTTGTACACCTAATAATTCTATTTCGCTGGGTTTTTGGAAGTTTTCGGAATTTTTTTCTCCCTCAATTGTTGTGGAAACCTCTTGCAACTGTACTTCTAGTGTGATTTTTTTTTTGTGTAAAAAAACCCCATTTTTAACAGATTTTATGAAGTTTTCCCAATTTTTCTCCTGTTTTTCCTCCTAAAGCCTCCTAAAAGTAGGGTTTTCTAGACAAAAAAAACCAGAAGAACAGTTGCAGGAGGTTTCACAACAAAAAAGTGAGAGAGAAATCCGAAAACTGACAGAAAATTCAAAAATTGAAAAGTGGAAAAGCTGAATTTAGTTTAATGTATGAAATTTGGATGACAAAAATTAGTTTTAATTATACGGAAGGCTTTTAACGTTTTCCATTGTTTTAAAATCCACCTTCTCATCCTTCTTAAGTACGTTTTGTTTAATAACTCGTAATTTTTCTTATCCCCACCACTTTTCACGAACAATTAATTATACCAATTATCACGGTCGACCACCCAAAGAGGCTTTTTTTTGGTTTCAGAGCACGTTCGCCAATCCGAAACAACTTATTAGTTATTTTAGAAGAAGAAAAAGAATTTTTTTATATCACGCACTCTAGGAAAGAACCGCTTTTATATAAAAGATTTTTAAACGTTGCACACAGGTCATAACTTTTGCCCCCTTTCAACATCGAAAAGAACCCACTAAAAAGTCAGGATAATCACCAGTTCTAGTTTTTTTTCTTTCTTTTAAACTTTTGCATCCAAATCGCTGTTATTATACCTTATTAGGAAAGCAGTTAAACAACCGAAGGATCTAAGTTAATTTTTGTTTTTTACTTCATTAAAAAGTATTGTTATACCCTCCTGGATTTTTGGGGAAGGGTCCTCCAGACCACGGAGGGTCAATTCGATTATGGATCTATACCGATCTCAACTTCGTCTCTGGTTCCGGCCGGCCGTAGCAATTTTTCCGGAACACTTCACGGAGTTTTGTACCAATTTTCACCAAATTTTTACACATAATCCTTAGTTGGAGAACAAGAAAATAACGAGGGAGATTTATGAATTTCGAAAAAATGGCGGAGATATGCACGTTTGAAATTTTAATAACTGCGCTACTTTCGATTTCCATGAAATGCTCCATTTTTTACGAATTTTGGGTGTAAAAAAATTTTTTTTTTTGTAGGGAGAAATTTTATACTTGATTTGATACCTCCCCTTTCGAGAGGGACATCCCTTGGGCAGGAAGCCCATAATTTCTACCTTGATGTTAGAAGTTTTTTTATTTTTCAGCCTGAAACGGTCCCTCAAGCGAGCATCGACATGAATAAAGTCATCGAAGTGGCGAGCGCGGACGAGGTGACCGGAAATCCGTTCAGTTTGGCCATCACATGCCCGGACATCGTTCATTTCGTCAAAGGCACCTCGAGGGAAGAAGCGCGATTTTGGACAGACGTTTATCAGTTTTCCCAAGATCTAAGGTAAGCAAATGTCCCTTTTAACCCCCCCCCCCCCCCATGTCTGAATAACAAATGAACTTGAATTCCGCGGATAAACTCGCGAAACAACTTTCAAGTATTTCCCTGTTTAAAAAACCATTAAGAAATATTACACGTTTTATTACAAACGAAAGCTAATAAATGTTCCAGCTTAAAAAGGAGCTCCGACGCGAGATTGTTCATTTAAAAGACTAGTCACGTAGTTTATACCGTTTTTCAAATTGGTTTCTGAGAAGGCCTTTTGCGAAATAAAGAAAAAAATATTTTTGTGGCCCTCCGAGCCTTTTTAGAGACACTTTTTAGGGTTCTATTCTTTAAAAAATAGACAAACGATTTCAATGAAAGTGACCTTCGTTATTTTTATCGTGAATCAGAGCCGAACCGATGATAAAAGGGTGAAAATGAAGAAACGAGTCCATTGTTTAAGGTGCAATATAATTTTCGTTTTTAGAACTCCGTAATCAGCCTCAATGATGATCGGGATCATTATGAACGCTGTATTTCACCGGAAAATAAAAGAAAGTTTAAACGCTTTCAATTTTTTTATAATAAGATTTTCACTTTTTAATAGAGGGAAACCACCAAAATTGTCCTTCAAAACAAAAAAAAAAGTATTTACCTACCAGCCATCAGTCTGTGAGAGGAAAAAAATTAACATCAAGTTTTTAGCTTTCAATAGCTTTATTTTATTTGGGGAAGAAGTCACTTCTTCCCCTTTTCTAGATTTTTTGTTTTCTAGTATATTTTTGTTACATGTGAGTTTACGATAACATAGCAACGCGCATGCGCGAGCATGTGTTTTTATTTCCCGCTTTTTTTCAAAAATTCATCTTTTTTGCCTATATTATAATATTAGGTGTACAAAATGAAACTCAGCCACAGGGTTTTGAATTTTGTAGATTTTAGCCGATTTTCATTTTGTACACTTAGTAGTTCATTTTTTCAAAATTTTAAACATTTTAGGAGTTAAAGTCCATCAAAAGTTGACCTTCTCCGTGTAAGAAGGTTATTGAAGTATAACCATTAAGAAGGTTAATTCTTAAAGGCTTGTAAATCGTAAACCGTTACAGATATTGAAAAAATGCACTAAATAAAATCTGTTGGAAATTCAATTCTCTTTAGTTTTTATTCTATTCATTTTTTCTCTAGGACGCACTGTTTTCAAGATTTTATTTAAAAAAAATTATTTTCCGAAAATGGTGCATCCTAGAAAAAATAATTAAGTACAAATTTATGAGAATTAAATTTCCTACAATTTTTATTTATTAGGTGTACAAAATGAAACTCAGCCACAGGGTAAATTTGAATTTTATAGATTTTAGCCGAGTTTCATTTTGTACACCTAATAGTTTGAATTTAGGCAAATCTCAAAGATGAATTTTTAATAAACGCGTGAACTAAAAATACATGAATGCTCGAGCATGCGCGTTGCCCTGTTGGTTCGCGCATGCGCGTTCCTCCGGTAACGTAAACTCACATGTACCGTTATGTAGCTGAACCTAAGACTATTTTCTTTTTCTCGTAGTTTTATGTTGAGTTGTTTTTATTGCGAATCCAAGAATCCAAACTCATCACGAAGAAAAAAAAAAAAGTACCTAACTTGCAGAAGATGATTTATGCTCATGGGAATGACTCGGGACGATTTGAGGTCGATAGGGAAGAGGAGAGGTATCATGAATATCGGTATTTGTGTGTTGTATAAAAGGAGTGTTAATATTCATAGGAGGTTGTCCTTTCGGCGGCTACCCCTTATCAAGATCCACACTGAGGACGAGGAAGGCCTCTCTTCCCAAGATCCCATCCGACCTACGTGTTTCTACCGTTGAATATGAGCAAAAGCCGTTTTTTCCATCTACTTAAAAGAGGAGGGAGAGAAAAAAAAAGTAGTGAACAAACACGTGTTATGACGTTTAATTAAGATAGCGCATGGAGTAAAGGACACGATAAAAACAAGATTTTACGAAACTGAATTTGTACATATTTGTAATTCTGGTGTGGTTAAACCGGATTTTCACGGTTTTTCGCTTGTATCTCCAAAACGGTACGTCGTAGCCAAAACATATATAAGTTAAAAAAGAAAGCTGACTAAATTTCCTATAAATTTGGTTCAATAAAATTTTTTGTGCGACCAACGGGTAAATATCAAAAGTGAAAAAAGAACTTGAAAATTTGCAGTTATACTCTCCGGAGTTTTGAATTGCGTTAAATGCTGAACAATAATTATAAATTACAAGTGATTTTAGATTAGAAAGGGAAGGGGGATTTAGAAAGTTAAATAAATAAATATTCTTAGAGGACGTTCCCATTATTTAACTTCCTCAAAAGAAGTATTGTGATTTTATTACTTGTTAAAAGGGCCGGCAGCGGTCCTGTCCCTCGGCGGTTGAGAGGTCGTGGGTTCGAATCCCGCTTTGCCGCTTTTTCCAATCCTAAGATGGTTAAGGGCAGAAAAAATATTCTTTCCTGTAAGGAAATTTTTTTTACTTCATGTATTAGGTGTACAAAATGGAACTCGGCTAAAATCTACAAAATTCAAATTTACCCTGTGGCTGAGTTTCATTTTGTTCACCTAATAAAAATTGTAGGAAATTTAATTCTCTATAAATTTGTACTTAATTATTTTTTCTAGGATGCACCATTTTCGGAAAATAATTTTTTTAAATAAATTTATCTTGAAAACAGTGCGTCCTAGAGAAAAAATGAATAGAATAAAATTAAAGAGAATTGAATTTCCAACAGATTTTATTTAGTGCATTTTTTCATTATCTGTAACGGTTTACGATTTACAAGCCTTTAAAAATTAACTTCTTAATGGTTATACTTCAATAACCTTCTTACACTGAGAAGGTCAACTTTTGATGGACTTTAACGCCTAAAATGTTTAAAATTTTGAAAAATGAACTACTAGGTGTACAAAATGAAACTAGGCTAAAATCTACAAAATTCAAATTTACCCTGTGGCCTAATTTACACCTAATAAAACTAGCATCTTCAAAAAATTCGTTCAAAATCTCGCTAACCTTAGTGTAGTAATCTTTTGGCCTTCCAATTTTTTTTATTAATTTATCATTAATTTGAATTTTTTATGATGGATCAGCGCCTGCTCCTACATAATCGGCAATACCAAGACAGATCAGCTTTAGTATTTATTTAAATTTAGTAGGAAAAAAATTCTACCGATATTTCAACGCCCACGTAAAAAAGGTCACAGCCGCCATAAAGAGAAAATCGTAAAAAATTATTATTTTTAAATAAAAAAAAATTTAATCGTTTTATTTTCTAATAAATGTCACTTTTAAAAAAAGTTGTAAAACGATAAGGGAATTGAAGAACCGTTATAAAGGGTCACTGTGTCAAATTTTTAATGCTAATTGGTATTCAAGGCTTGCTGTAAACTTCAGATTTTACGGTTTATTATTTGTGAAAATAAAAATTAAAAATATGATTCACCAAAAAAATTTTAGGTTTTTTAAAAATTTATTTATCTGCTGTTTTAGGGACGGCATAAAAGGAACGCCACGTTCCCAGGCACGCAGTCGACTCCAAAGGTGACTCATATTCTTCAAACTCCACCAATTCGAGGTATATAAAGATTGGAAGTTCTTTATAACATAAATTAATGCTATATTTCTTAAGGTTCTTCCGGTCCGACGAATGAGCAGCAAGAAATCAGTACAACGCGAGGATTTCGACGCCCGTTTGGGAAGGCGACGACGTTTTTCCGACCAAAGATACGCCGTCGCCGACGAAAACTTCACCTTTGGAACAAATACCGAACAACTCCAGCCCCGAAACGCGAAAAGGTAAATTATAACACTGAGAATGAATTTAAAACGTATTTTTAGTTTATATGGGATCACCTCCTACGAGGGATAAAATGGATGAAAAAGGGCGGACACGTCGAGTAGCGAATCGAGAAAAAAGAGGCCTCAAATCTGTGCGTAGCTATTCCGAAGACATCTCCAAAATGGTGCCTAATTGGCAAGATAAACCTCCTACTCAAGGTAACGTACAATTTTTCGTTAAGATTTACCTTTGACTGGTTACTTTTAGAGCATCCAGAAGTCTCACATCGCCTTATGATGGAAGAGTATGAAAGCGAATGTAAGCTTAAGGATATGCTGATTCAATAACTAGGCCTAGAGCGAGGTCGCTGCAGAGCACACAGCATTGCATCGAACCGACTCGAGACAGCGATGTAACCACCCATAAGCAAGTCAGAGGCGACCCAGACGGCTGCGGTTTAGACGTATCCATCTTGCGATATTCACCCAGCGACCTTCGAGTTGATCTTCCTGCTGAAGAACTTCTAAACATTAAACGTGGCTGGCTTATGAAGCAAGGCCAAGATAAAGTAAATTTTTTAGCTTTCAAACCTAAATGTTTATGCATTTTTAAGGAATGGACGAGACATTGGTTCGTTTTGAGAGGCAACGGTCTTCTTTACTATCGAGACCCAAAAGCTGAAGATCAAGGAATCCTTGACGGTGTAATCGACCTCTCAGGTATCAGCAATGTCACAGAAATCCAAGTACAAAGAAACTACGGCTTACAACTTTCAGTAAGTTTGTCTTCAATTTTTGTAAATTTTATTCAAACTTTCCTTAGACTTGGGATGGAAGGCAATTCGTTCTTTCTGCTTTAACCGGTGGAATCAGAGCACACTGGATGACCGCCTTGAAGAAAGCTGCAGGAATTCAAGATTCTTCGATAGAATTGAACTCTCCGTTCAGTAAGTCAAATTTTACATACGAAAAGTTAATAATTATCGATTTTATGTTAAATCATCATGTTTAGCAATAACAGAGGAAATAGTCCAGGTGAAACAGAAACAAAACAAGCATTTTCACTATCCACAAATATTTTACACGTTATAGGTTTTTCTTGATGTCTTTCAACTCTACCCTGGCACATTTTTAAGAACACATTATTCAAGTTTTGTTGGTAAATTGGTCAACTTTTTAATTTTTTAGGGAGCATGAAGCTTTGGTGTCTTCAACGCCGATAACGAATCGGTCGATTCTTTTTTCATCCGACGATGAGTACAGAACGGCTTCGGAAACTGGCCGAAGGGAAAGTGGTGAATGGGGGAAGCTTTGCCGCCTTCACCACCTCTAAACCGAACGCCAATGTCAAAAGTCAAGGAAAAGAGCAAGAGGGGTTTCCAAGTGGAAAGGCTATGGTACAAAACGGTCGAAATCACCGCCGAATTCTCGAAGGTCGACCCTCGTCCGTCTCCAGTCATGACCTCATAGTTGCATGTAGTCCTTCAAGTCCAACGTCAAAAGTAAAATTCATAAATTGTTCATTCTATTTCTAAACTTATTTCTAGATTAAGGATCTTAATGAAGATAAGGTCGATTATCCACTGTATCGAGAAAAAAGTAGTAGTCAAGAGGATATCAAATCGAAACTGAGAAGCTCCGATATCGTCGCACTTGAAAGAAAACTTGAAGATTACATAAAGCGTGAGAAGAAAACGGGAAAACAACGAGCGAAAGACACTGCAGAATATGAAGCATTGAAAAGTCGATATGTAGAAGAGAAATGTAAATGGGAAAGAGCGATGCAAAGTGTGGAATGTGAGCTTGAAGATGCAAATTCAAGATGTGCGACTTTATGCGCAGAGTTAAGCGAACACAAAGAATTAGAAGAGAAACTTCAATCCGAGTTGCAAAAGCTTGAGTTAAGACTGACATGTGCTATTGAAGAAAATGAAGCGCTTTACAGAGTCAAAGAGTTGGAGAAGCCGATATCTTCAGTTAAAGATCGGTCGCGAAGTGTAGATTCTCTGAGCGATTTAACCAACATCGACCTAGACCTCGATTTCGACGAATTAGATAAAGAACGGATGTTGAAGAATATTTGGATTTACGAGCAAGATTTGAAAAAGCAGTCAACGAGATAAGAGCGCTTAAAGGGAATTGAAAGAATCGCAGGTAGCTTCTGATTGGCTTGAATTGAGCGTTGTGAGTGCTCGGCAAGAAGCAAAAAGCCTCATGGATGAATCCGAAGCCGAAAGCAAACTTATGGCTGCTCGCATTCAAGATTTAGCAACAAAACTTTCTTCAGCAGAAAAACAAGTAAGTTTCTTATCAATCATATGATTCAGTTGTTACTATTGTTATTTTTAGATTCGTACGTTGAAGCAAAAGTTGTCCAAGACTGAAACAAGAGAGAAACGGAGGGTCGCTATCACTCAAAGGTCGAGAGTCATTTACTATTTGCAAAGAACTGGAAGATAAACTTGCTGAGCTTGAGAACAAGATGAACATCATTGATCCAACTTCTATACCTGAAGTACCTGAATCGCCGCCTGTTTCAGGCGACAATGTCAAAAAGGACAAAGTCTCTGCTCGTCTTCGTCGAAAATCATTAGACAGCGCCACAAGTGCAGAACCGCTAAAAGTTCTCCTCCGCCTTCGAAATCTCGAAGCCAAAGTCGCCCAAGCAAACGCCTCCGATAAAAACAGATTGAACTCAAACTCTTCAACGGCGAAGAAGAAGAGCCTAAAACCGAAACGATGAACGAGGTCAAAAAAATGGAAAATCTTCTACGAGCGAAACTTATCGTTCTTGCTAAAAAGAAAGAATCGCTTATTAAATCCAACCAATGGTAACGAAGCAAACTGAATCTTTTGGCTGAAAAACTTGCTTACGAATCAGTCTCATTGGCCGCCTTCATGATGCAGTCATGGAAAGTAAAAACCTCGATTTGACCGATGCTGAAAGATTAATAAACACCCTTATAATAAAATTAATGGCGCCAAACCTAATATTGAAACGTCATTAGATTATCTGGTCAAATCTTTAGCTAAACACTTATCCCAACAAGGGGGGTCAAAAGGTTAAACAGAAAACCTAGCCGAAAGAAGCAAGATCCGGCAATAACAGAACTTTTAAAAAAAAAGACTTTAATCGATGCCAAAGTGAGCCAGTATATCGAAGAAGTTGTTGGCAAGTTAGCAGAAGCGTTTGCTGTTGAGAGCTTGGCTGACGACGCTGGAAGTGATAAAATACAAGCAGCTTGGTCACTAGCTCAGGAAGCAGTCAATCAGGAATTGATCCAAGTCGAAATATCGCAGGTTTTATCACAATGTGAGCAGACATACAGAAACCACATTGAAGCGAAAACCAAACTAGATTTGCCGGCATCGTCAAAGAGAGAGCCAACTTAGAAATGTGGGTGTCATTAGCAGATGAAAATTTAATGCGAGACATGGGCTCCGCTGTTAAAAAATTGCAAAATGAATATGAGGAGCGACTGAAGAAGTTGAAAAGTGAGAACAAGCCACCTATTAAGAATGAAGACGATGAAGAAAAATCACGCGAGTTGTTGATTCATTTGCGGATGTTGTGGCCACAAAATCACTTCTTGACGCCCGTGTTGCAGTCCTCTGTAATGCCGAATATTCCGAAGAAGATCATACCATTCGAAGAAACCAGTCTTTTATCAGAAATTCAGTTTCTTTACGTCAAATTCTGCCGTGAACTTTCTCAAGACTCCAAAGATGAAGAAAGACTTAAAGAAGCAGTCGAAAAAGTGGTGAAAGAGGTCGGATGTTTGGGACGAATTTTCAAGCTGGAAGAAAGCAGATGCGAGAAAAGCGAGATTGGTGAAAGTCTCATCGATTCTCTTTGTCGCAAATGTGAGTCACTCAAAGAAAAATTGATTGACATCCAAAAATGTGCTGAAGAGAGCAAAGAATGTAACAACTGCATCAGTTTACAGCATGAAATTACAAAGTAAGTATTTTTCCCTTCTAAGCCGTTTTTACAACTTGATTTAGGCTTGAACTAAACCACAGAACAGAAATCGCCGAATTGACGAACACCACGAAGCGAACTTCGAAAAATGACCTCCGAATTCGAAGAACAAAAGTCAAACTTGGTACCACATTATTTTTGGTTATCTTCATTTCTTTATCGTTTTTTGTAGATAAAAAAGTACAAAGAAGAAGAAGACAAGTTAATTGATAAAAATAGAAAGTTAGGAAGACAGTTTGATTTGGATGCCGACTACTTAAGAGAGTGAAGACTTTCAAAAATATACAAAAGCGTTGAGTTCTTCGAGTTCCGATTTGGAAGAAGAGGAAAACATGAGGCAGAGATATCAAGCTGAAATCCAACATCGGGTAAGAAAGTCACTCTCAATATTAACCATATCAAACTTTTCCTTTAGGCCGTATGTGAAAAAGGACTTGTGGGAATGGAGCGCCCATAGAAGACAAATTGTTGAACTTCAAGAAAAGCATGAGCGTGAGCTCAAAGCTCTCAGGCTTGAAAAGACCAGGCTTTAGCCGAAGAAACCCATGCGACTCTAGCAGGTAAATTCTTCATCTAAATATTTTCAGGCATAAAATCATTTTTTAGCCTTGGATGCGATGAGAAAAGCCCCGAAGCTGAAGTCCAAAAAGAAGTCGCCAAATTCAAAACTGAATACACAAGCAATGCAGTCCAATCTAGACATAACAGCTTTACATAAGCATCAGTGAGTTAACAAATTAAATGCCAAATTAGATTTTTATTTAATTATTTTAGAGCCGAAATGGAGGAGATTAAAAAAGAGATTCTATCGCTTTCTGACAAATATTCAGTGAAATGCGTCGAAAGTGCATCCCTCGAAGACAAACTTCGAGTCGCTAATCAGCAGCTTGCTCATGCACATCAGCACATTATGCAACTTGACGCTCGGTAAATACTCGACCATTTCGACTTATACATTATCTAACTTATTTTTTAGAAATCGACAGTTAAGAGCCCATCTTGTAGTCGAAGCTAATGAATCAGTTTCTAGACTTCATGAGCACACCGTAAGATTTTCTTTTTCTATTTTAGGGATTTTCTCGGTACTTAAAAAGGCTTAAAATATTTACAATGCCCCTCCTCTTCAAATTTTTTTAAACTTACAAACATTTTATTGCTTATGAGGCTTATAAAAAATATTAAAAAATTAATTTGCAATACCCTTTTTTAAATTATAAAATAAATATGAGCAAATGAAGTGGCCGCAGTACCTCCTTGAGGCACCCCATTTTGATATCACTTAGCACGAATGTCACAAAGCATGGTTTTTCACAAGATTTTTTCTGCATGTTTTTCCTCGCTTGTAGAAGTTAATTTTTCAATCAGTGTATTTTATAGCCAATAAAAGTGATTGACCAATTAGACCCTCGATATTAAAGCATTTTTGATGATTTTTTGGTCAGCCAGTTTTAATAATTTTTTCTTGGTTTTTTGGGGATTGTGGCCGTTATAAACATGACCACTTCATGCGGCCGCAATCCCCAAAAAACCAAGAAAAAATTTTTTTATTGATCTTCCTATGACTAAGTTATGAAATTTTGAGCTTTGATTCGAAGGTGTGTTAAATTAACTTCAACCCCCCCCCCCCACCATATACATTGTTTATTTGGTGTACAAAATTGTAGGAAATTCAATTCTCTATAAATTTGCACTTAATTATTTTTTTCTAGATGCACCATTTTCGGAAATTAATTTTTTTTAAATAAATTTATCTTAAAAACAGTGCGTCCTAGAGAAAAAATGAAGAATAAAAATTAAAGAGAATTAAATTTCCAACAGATTTTATTTAGTGCATTTTTTCAATATCTGTAACGGTTTACGAGCCTTTAAAAATTAACCTTCTTAATGGTTATACTTCAATAACCTTCTTACAGGAGAAGGTCAACTTTTGATGGAAAATTTTGAAAAAATGAACTACTAGGTGTACAAAATGAAACTGGGCTAAAATCTACAAAATTCAAATTTACCCTGTGGCTGAGTTTCATTTTGTACACCTAATATATACTGACCATCCTTGCACAAAGCATGGAACTAATTTTATTTTATAAAAACATGCTTCGCACTCGTAAAAAAAAATTACAATGTATATGAAAGTACAAAAAAGTGGTTTTCAAATCACTTTTATGCTTTTTTATTTGTTAATTTTTATTTTTCGCAATTAAAAAATAAAAAGAAAAATGGGCACTGTAGTTAATGCATGCGTATGTTTAGCATGACGTGGGTTTGCTGACGATAGTCAACCAAGGGTTGTAAACGCCATACCCAAAAAGACAGGTCAGTTGCGGTTTTTTTTAACATAAAAATTTTGAATCTTTTTATTGAATCTATATTTTTTTTTTTAGTTGCCATTGGAAGTGAGGCCGACGAGAAGCCCCGTCTAATCAGTCCTAAGTTGGAACCTCCACCTCTACCCAAAGCAGGTAATCAGCCGTTAAGCTTTTTAGCAACAATATAAACATACGTTAGGGCAGATTAAAGAAGTTATTATCTAGGGCTAAGCTTAAATTAAAATGGCCGCCAGCAAGAATTTTATTGGAGGCTGGGTAAATCGCTTTGCAGGTTAGAACCCATAGGCTACATATATGTGTACAAAATGAAACTCAGCCACAGGGTAAATTTGAATTTTGTAGATTTTAGCCGAGTTTCATTTTGTACACCTAGTAGTTCATTTTTTCAAAATCTTGAATATTTTAGGTTTTAAAGTCTATCAAAAGTTGACCTTCTCCGTGTAAGAAGGTTATTGAAGTATAACCATTAAGAAGGTTAATTTTTAAAGGCTTGTAAATCGTAAACCGTTACAGATATTGAAAAAATGCACTAAATAAAATCTGTTGGAAATTTAATTCTCTTTAATTTTTATGCTATTCATTTTTTCTCTAGGACGCACTGTTTTCAAGATAAATTTATTTTTAAAAAAATTATTTTCCGAAAATGGTGGATCCTAGAAAAAAATAATTAGGCACAAATTTATAGAAATTAAATTTCCTACAATTTTTATTTAGGTGTACAAAATGAAACTCAGCACAGGGTAAATTTGAATTTTGTAGATTTTAGCCGAGTTTCATTTTGTACACCTAATAGTTAAAACTTATGTATAATTTGAACCTTAAATTATTTTTTTAAACAAATAAATAACTAATTTAACTAAATTGAAATAAAAACTCAGGAATACTTTGCACATGTACTGATTTTTGCCCTCCTCTAAAAAAAGTCCCTTAAGTCCTAATTTACTAATAATTTTTTTTTCAGAAGTGAGACGGTCTCCAAGCATCAACGTATGCGGTATGGTCTCAAAGAGGAGGGAAGAATTCGAGCGGAGATTCACCGCTCCCGCCACTTGCCCGCAGTCAAGCCGCGCTACTCTCATCTAATTCCATACCAAAAAATTTTTTTTTTCTTTTCTTTAATTTAGCTTGTACTAATTTGTTCTGTGCCAAAAGTCAAGAAATCCCAGTGACCTTAATATACCATTTACACCAAAGTATACTTATAAAAAAAGAAACCCTATTTTTCGTATTTTTTTTTCACGTTACCGCTTCTCTAACAAAAAAAATAAAAAAGAATATATTTTTAAAAATCCTTGTAGTTTTAAATCGCCCTTTTATTTGGGTTTTTGTTATTGTTAGTCGATCTATAAGATTTAAAATCTGCCCAGTGAAACCTGGTTAACCATCTTTTATTGTTGCTCAATAATTATTTATTTGTTTGTTTGTTTTCTTCTTCTTTAGTGGTTTAGGCACTAATCATTTAACCATTATTATTCACAATAAAGACGTTGTTTTATAAACAAAATTTTATATATATATTCAATGTAAATAACATTATGTCAATTTTGTATGAAAATTAAGCTTAAAAATTAACTCACTGTATTTATGTAAAAGTTGTTGTATCTTTAATAAATTTCTTTTTTCTTTTATAAAAAAAATCATTCAGTTATTTCATTTCCAAGTTCGACTAAAATCAAAGTGTATGTTGTCACAGCTACCATCTGAAAGAAGCATTTTTTTAAACCAAATGATCGATAGTAGGGTTTTTTATTTTGAGGTGCATAAATAAGGATTTTTGGCCAAAAATTGTTTCTAAATAGTAAGAAAATTTTTTCCATAAACTAAAACGTCAGAAACTAATTGCACCTAAAAAACGTCTACCTCAACGGGGCTTAGAAAATTAAAGTATCATATCTGAAATTGAGTATTTTACTTACTGAAAATATAGCCTGGTAATCCATGACGATGAAACCCCAAACTGTAAACTTGACTTCTTTTTTGAACAAGAAAAACGTCCAGTTTTGCCTTAAAACAAAAAATCACTTGGAATCAACGATAAAATGAATGCTTACATTATCCTTTAAATTTGATCCTCTTTCTAAACAGCTCGGCGTAAATTGTCCGTCATTTTTTTAACCTGAAATTTAAGAGTTTAAACTTTTTCACTGCCTTATAAATCGTATGCAAAATAGAGTCCTTGATTACTGACCTAAAAGGTCAGATTAAAATACCTGTTTGGTAGTTTCCACAGCAGTGTACACTACTACAAGAAGAGGAACGAAAAACTGTACTCCCCATAAAACCTGAAGGGAACTTGAGAGAAAACCTTTTTCCGGAAACTGTGACATTTTGTAGCTAGTTATTGTCAGCGTGTCGAAAGAGTCGATAAATATAATAAAACTGCTCGAAAATAAATTTCATTAATTTTTCCGTTGTGTTTCAAGATAAAATTTATAAACTAAATTTTATCCAAAATCGAAACAGACCGTTGAGACGCCAAAACTTTTAAAACATAGACGACTTCAAAAACGAACAATTTGATCTGAAAAAAGGAAAAGTCCTCGGAAAAACATCAAACAGAGAAAATGATACATAGAAGTCCCATTAAAAATGAATAAAATTGTCAGCACTATGAATAATAGAAAAAATTTAATAATATTAAAAAATTATGTTATAATTAATTTTCCTCCAATTTTTGATCTCTTGTAAAAAATGATTTTGAAACAGAAACTGATTTTTAAGATAA
>JACGAQ010001375.1:0-61687 GCA_014119065.1 Orius insidiosus | reverse complement strand
CAATAGTTTTAATTTGGTCATGAAGCCAGGATAATGACATGATGTTGCACGGATGACCCACAATTGCCAATAGATTTTGATCAGCTGGATGCAATAGATTTGGTCACGAAGCCATGTTACCTTAGCGCCTGTTTAGAAACGACTCTATAATGTGAAGCAAATTTCAAAATATCGTTCTCGGTGCCTCTAGAGGAGAACTTACCTTTTTCCGAAAATAAATTTCTATTTTTTATCGGGATGACAATAAAATAATCGCTATACCAAATTATTTATTTTTATTTTTTTTTAATAATACAATAATCTTACATAAATTGTTCTAATTTCTAATATTATATACATTGACAGTTATAATTAATCACATTAAACAAAAAACCCTAATAATTAAATTAATTAAAGCCAGAAAAAATATTTTAAGTCAGTACAAACGAAAAACGTGTTAAAATAAAACGAGGTTAACGGTCTTCTATTTTACACAATTATTTACAGGATAAAATTATATTTTGTATCAAATAACGTGTGAAAGTTGTTTACAGTTAAAATGATAACTTTTATAAATATATTTTTTTTTTATTATGGATATGAGATTTTTTAAATTTTTATTTATTTTAATTTTTTTTTATAAAAAGTGGTTTGTGTCCGAAGAGAATACACATTTTTGTTAAGTCCTTTCGTTTTAGGAGTCATTCACTCGATGGGATCAAATGGATGAAATATTAAAATGAAAATGGGGTTTTGAATGGCTTTTTGGATGGAAACCTACTTGGAGATAATAAAAAAAAAACTAAAAATGGGAAGGGAAGGTTGATCCCGTGGGATTGAGCAATAAAAAAGAATCGTGCGCTCGCCACTCGAGTCCAAAGCCTCGGGCAGTCGCGAGGCGGCGCCGTCCAGAGATCTCCGTCGTAACGCTGGATCTGCCGAAGGCGAACGTGTGTCAGACCGTCGTCTCGAGGGCGACCACACTCTGTCAACAGAGGCTCTTTACCGTCCATATATAAATCCTCGGGAGGCGCGTAGCGAGATGAAGGTAACCCGGAATTTGGCGTCCTGTTCGCTTTCTTTCTGCGGTTCTTCTCGCCTGGCGACACTTAAAACAGGCGGTCATCATAATCAAAAAGCTGAGGACGAGTAGCGCCCCTACGCCTATAGCGACGTAGAGGAGCGGAATCCCAAACTGAAACGCGCAGTTCGACTCCTCTTCGTCGAATCCCGACGGGCAATGTCGTGCACCGTCGCACCAAAGCGCCGAACTTATACAAGCATTCAACTCAGGGCATCTAAACACAAAATTATACAACAAAAAACATAATTTTAAAAAACATACCTATATGGGCAGTCGACAGTATTAGAAGACATCACAAATGAAGAAGTTGCAGTTTGGAGAGGACGTTTTGAAACTTCCATCCATGAAACGGAATAGCTCCCTGGTTCCTGCTCAAGAAATTCAACGACGAAAGACCTCGTGTTCGGATGAAGAATCGATATTGAAGAACTATGATTCCATCCGTCTGAGAAGACTTCTACCACGCTTGGAGTATTTTACAGGAAGACCTTCTTGCGGGCAGACGACCTTCGGCTCGCGAGTCTCGATCCCCGAATAGACGATTATACGGTTCGCGGTGTGACAACGGACTGACTCGCTTTTCCATCGATTTGACGGAAGCTCACGACCTTTGACTTTCAAATAAAGAAAATTGTTTGTGTTATCGTCAGGTTCGATAAGCCAAGGATGATGTTCGCAGTTGTAGTTCACATCGAGGACTCCATTCGAGCTAAGTTTTTCAGCAAATATTTCATTGATGTCGTCCCCTTTTTTCGACCTAGGACTCCTCAAAGAGATATCGCCCGACGACCCACGAAGTCTTCTCGCTGTTTTATATTTGATGCAGCTTTCGACGTCTTCGTCGGTGGTCGAAGAAATAAACTGATATTCACCTTCGAAATTAAAATGGTTGAAATCTTGTGTGATGTTCATTAATGTTACGGTAAAATTAACTTCGACTGTTGATGAAGTTAAAGTTGTAATTACTATGGGATCGGAAAGTTTTGAACAAAGGCAATCCCGGGGTATTTGTACTCCGGGCCATGGGTATTCGGAAATCCAAAGCTCAGCGATTCCGGTCTCGTTGCCTTTAGAAATGGTATGAACGCACCTCCATCTACCAGTACGGGCGTCTTGCTGTGTGGAACAAGAGCGACTTCCGAACTTGGCTCTTGTCAACGTCAACTGAACTCGTTCACCTAATGTCGGCTCGAATCGAACGACGCAGCTTAAATTATGAGAACCACCCCGACCGTAAAAACACGCTTTTCGGGGACTGAAACTTCCCGCTGGAAGGCGACGTGATCGAAGACGTGAAAACTCTGTCGCACGGATTATCGGATCCTTTTACGTGAGCACCTTCAAGCATCGTATCCACAAATTCATACCGTACCATAAAGTCTACGGGAACAAAACCGAACCTTGCTTTAACGTCTGTTTCTAAAGTCAATTCACTCCCGGAAGAGACATAACTTTCCGAAGGGGAACACGGTCGAGTGAACCTCGAACTGTTACTTAATAAAGTATGGTCACATAATCTTGGCACTTCATCCTTACAAAAGTCCCCTAAAAGGCTCACATTCATCTAAAATAAAAAAAAATTGTTATTTTATAAAACTTTCTTTATATTTTTTACCTGTTGACCCGGGATCGATGTAATCCTTCCATCCCAAATACGCAATCTGGCATTGCATTCCGCGCTGAGCTGATACGCTGCCGGATCAGAAGGTGCCGCATGGTATTTTATAAAAGAAACCCAAACAGTTTCATGCTTTTTCCCTTGAAAATGATATCGGCAAGTCGTATTAGGCGGAAGTGAATGCTTAGGATTTTCCAATATCCCCCAGGCCGAATCGAAGCTTGTCAAAAGGATTTCGCAATGCTGAACGTCTCGGACGTAATGGTGAGACCTCGATTCCACGAATAAAACCTATGATTAAAAATCAGAGGGTTAAAAATAAAAAACTGACCTACCCCTATTCAAATTAGAAGCTTTGCATATTTGGGTTGAGCTTACTACGACCCACTTTCACCCCACAAAAGGACTTAAACTTAAAAACCTTAATTATTCGACTTTAAACAAAATAAACGCAAATTTTTAAGACCTTCACCTTTTTTTAACGAAAACCCATCAGAATATCAAAAGTTGGTTAAGTGAAAAAGCTTTTTCCGCCGATCCTTAAAAGGGGATGTGAACCCCAATTACTACTTTCCCTCTTCAAACTTAATCTATATTAAGTATTCAAAGCATGTCTTCTCATCTCCTTTTAGATTTACAACTTTCTATATATATGTAGCTTAGAAACTGTTTTTGAAACCCCTTTTCAACAACTTTCAACCCCCGCCAATCATTTTTTCTCAAAATAAAGAATTTAAAATGTTTTTAATTAAGAAATACATTTTTTCCCCCGATAAATTTAATTAATTTTAGACAGTGTTTCTTTTAATTAACAAAAAAAAAAAATTCAATCCATTTTACATTCTTTAGATAATTAAAATTGCGAAATAAAATACTTTTAAAATATGAAAGAGAATTCTTTATCCTAAATATTAAATTTCATTCACAAAGTGATCCTAAAAAAAATTGAAAAATTCTACGAAAAAGTTTTTGAACTAATATGGTCAAAAACAAAAGTTATGAAAGTTTCTTAAAGGGTTTAAGGGTCCGTTGTACCACTTAATACGGTGGCGTTTTTTCCTTTAAGTTTTAATTGCTCTTTGCGAGAAAAATTCCTTTTTAAAACTTTTGATTGTGTTGCAATCTAGAAGCAACAATCGGAACTAAGGCTAAAAACCGAAATTTTTATAAGTTTTTGAGTTTGCTCCCAATTTACAAAAATTGAATGTGGTAAGGGAAAAACTTTCTTTGTTTTTACAATCATTAAACACCCATCAATTTAAGCACAAACTCGTTTTATCTAATTTTTTATTGTAAACTTTTATTTCGCCAGGAACTCTGACTATTTTAATGAAAAATCACCTAGGATTTGGGGGAAAAGTATTTCTTCAGTTTACTAGAGACTTTTCAAATGTTAAATCAGGGATGAGGATAAGTTTAGAGCTAAAGTAAATTAACTAACAACAAATTACTTTCTCCCATGACCAATCCTGTTTGGGAACTCAAGTTTTGAAAAGTTGTTTCTGTTTGTGTTGGGGGGAGTCGGGAGGTGGATTGCGGTAGCGGCTGGTGACTAACAGCTCGAGCTTGTCCGGGACCTGGTCAAAGTTGTCTCGAGAACTCGAGTAATAAAACGTCGAAAAAATATTTAAATTAATAACGTCCAGTTTCCACTTGAGATTAAATTAGATTGAAGAGGGGCGAGTAATTAGAATATTCTCATCATCAAGACAAACTCCGGCCTACAATCAAATCAGGTCGGAATAGAATCATCCGGGAATGGAGGGAGAAGCTTAATGCATGAATTACCCCTGGTAGATTGGTCCGTCAATCATCTGCCAGTGTAAAGCCCCTTTTCGAATTCTCCAATCATCGAATGTCTATTTAATTGACAAGTGGGGAAAAGTGGGTGTGTATGAGGGGAGGTGAAAGTTGAAAAGGTACCTGAACTTCGAGTTCAAAGCCCGGGAGGAAGCTAAGCGGCGCCGGGTGAAACGGGTTGTCGTACGGCGAAGTGTGGAATTCGAGAAGCATGTTGTTTCCGGAAGAGACGATGTCCGGCACTGCGTCTCCTCCGCAGAGTCTCACCAGGACCGGATCCGTCGTCGAACCGCCGTCGTAAACAGTCAAATAGTCTTGGACTACGTTGCACTGGTCCCAGACTCTAAAAAGCATCACAAAACAATAGTTATCGCAGAAAAGACCATTTTCAGCATGAAAGCTCCATCATAAACCTCATTTTAAATGCAGAATACATAGTCTACGTTCAAGCGTCACTACGTACTCCCTAATCAGTTTTAAACAAAAAGGCGAACTAGATCTAGGAGTCAAGTGATACCTGTTTATTACAGGTTTCGAAAGTACGTTGTGACGTCATGTCGTTATGACGTCACTACTACTCTCTTATTAGACTTTAAAAAACGTAAAACATCTTAAGGTAGCGTTCTGCTCCGCCAAACAGAAACCTGAACAATAAATTATTTATGAATATTTTTTTTAAATCGACAGGTTTCGCGAAAAGACTGATGAAAAGTACGTTGTGATGTCATAACCTCAAATTCAAAGCTGCCTAATTTCAAACTGCAGAAGTTACAATTTGTAAGATTTTTCCGTTGCCAAAGATTGATAATAAAAATTATTTTTATATAAACAAACGATATAAGGAGAAAAAATAGATTAACCAACAAAACTTTCAGGTCGATAGGTTTTAGTCTAAGCGAGAGTAAAAACTCATTGTATTTATCTTGTTGGGCATTATGTACACTCGATATACTCCAATAAAGGATATTGTTTACAATCATTTCTTTTAGTAGAAAAAAGTTTGCTCTCCTTAATCTTTTTTTTTTGGAAAAAGAAATCGTTTTTGGACGAAATGTGGTTTTTGAAGATTTTTTTTTCTCTCCCTTTATGTCGCAGTCCCTTTCCGTGTTCGAAAAGTCTGTTAGGGAACATATAATCAAAGTTGTAAGTAGAATTGCGTGAGGTTGCAATAGGGCGGAAACGTGCTTAGTTTAGCGGAAAGACGAAAGGCGGAGGCATTAACCAAACTTAATCACTTCGGCCCCCCACCCACCTTCTTATTTCATGTGTCGCATCCACCCCAGGAAACCTTCACGTCAAAACGTCGAAAGTTCCCCTTCAGAAAAAAAATTATTCTTTTAATCTTTAAAAAATTAGATTTTTTAATATTTAAATATATAAAATAATTTTTTTTAAGTTGGTAGGATCTGAAGGAATATGGAAGTGGATTCTTTTGATGTGGGAATCTCAAAGGTGTAACCTATGAATCTTAAAAGAAAGTTTCCTTTTTCTTTTTCTACTTTGTAATCTTCTTTTTCATATTAACGGAACTCGAAAGTCATAATTGATGATAAAATATCGCCTATTTTGTACCCATACGTAATAATTTAGACGTAAAACTCGGATGATGTATGGAGTTTGGGTCTGGGCCAGCCTTGCGGATCATTAAACAACTGTTAAATAGGATTTATCACTATAAAATGCTTTTTGTCGGTACTGGACTTGAGGATTAATGGGAAAATTTTTAAAATTAAGGTCGCCTAATAAAAAAGTCAGAAAATGCTGAAAATAATACCAATCTGTTGCAGATGCTAAGATGCCATTTGGCGAGAACATTTTGTTTTTTTGTTAATGACGTTCGATAAATCTTGACGGGGAAAGTGTTTCTACTAGGAAGAAGGTTCATTACCAGGAGGATAAGCCGCAGGTTGGCTGCGGGATACCTTGAACCCCCACACATTATACTAGACCCGAGAAAACGGATCTTGCTCGTAATGGAAGAGGTAATGTTCGGCTCCCTTCTAAACAGTAATGTGTGGTTATGTTTTGAAACCCACCCGCTCCGAACGAGGCGAAATCCCTAAGGATCCCTTAACAGAGTCCTATCTGAATTCAAGTCTTAAAATTCACCAGCTTTGTCTGCCCTACAAAATTATAAAACATGAACATTTTACAGCATAGTTGTTCCAGATGATAATGACTAATCAGTGTGTAATGAGGCCTGTTGGCGAAGAAGCGCGGGGAAGGAAAAGTGGAGGCGGCTAGGACGCTCCGTTTTCCACAAAGTTTTATCGTGGTTTGGCAATACGTGGAAGGCCGCCATTATGGGACCAAATAAGGTCCTTCAAATACAGAAAAAATAGGATTTCCATTTTCGCAATCAAAATGAGGCTTTGAAATTCAGCAGCTTTTTCAGCCAAAATATACATGTTTGCCAAAAATAACAGATATTAAAGGCATTAATGTGTAGAAACAAATGTCGACTCTGAAGTCTACAATTTCACGGTAAAATTATCCGCACGCTCGACCTCCTTGTTTGAAATTCAAATCTCGTTTTAATAACGTGATCGAAATCAATTTTTCATTAATGATCCGCAGCCTTTGAACTCCCCACAGAAGAAGAGGAGGAAAAAAAACATGTTTATTGGCTACCACTATCAAAGCTAGAGAAAACAATTTAACAAGAATTTGATGCTTTAAAGAGGAAAGAAGAGGGAGGTTCGATAATTGAAAAAGGGCCCGAACGTTTCAATAGGCAATCTTAGAATAATTAGAAAGAGGTCGAACAAAGAAGACTCTATAAACAAGTGGAGGAACCAATAAAGGGGGAAAAAAGAGCCCGTATGTTTACTTAATAAAGTTTCCCTAAATATATTGAAGTGTGACGAACTAGGGTAGAAAAGAGATAAAAAAAGAGGGGGTGGATTTTTTTCCCTTGTAAAAGGACTTTTTTTTTCCTCAAGAAAACATTTCTTTCTATAAGACATCGCGAAAGAATTTACTTTTACCCCTCTATTTCACAATGGTCTCCATGCATAAAACATTTTTCTTCATAAATCATGAACGTTACGACGTGGTAAATCACAAATGAATAATTTATTTTATCATTTATTAATTAGTTAATTTCGGAGAGCGAGAATTGTCAATTTTTTTAAATAAAATTTTTGATTGTTGTGAACAATAGAAAGGGTGGCTACGTTATTTAAAATTTGCTTGATATTCGAAAAATTATTAAAACTTCGAAAAGATCGGCAAAAAATCAACCATTCCGCAAGACATTCATGTACCAGGTGGATTGATAGATGTTAAGGCAGATCCGATGGGGAAAATAGTTTCTACGTTTGGCAACAGATGTCACTTTATCCTTTTAAGTCACCTTGGAAGAAAAAGGATTAAGACTTCGGGGGAAAAAAAGTACTGGTTTGAAGAGCTTCCAACGAAAACTTCCTTAAAGAGAAGTAACAATATAGAAGGGGGAAGTATATGGGAGGGGAAGTATATAGGAGGGGACGTAAAACGGAGGGGTAGTATATGGGAGGGGAAGTATAACAGAGGGGGAAGTATAAAGGAGGGGACATAAAACGGAGGGGGAAGTATATGGAAGGGGAAGTATAACAGAGGGGTAAGTATAACGGAGGGGAAAGCCTAAGGGAACGAAAGTATAAAGAACGGAAAGAATAAGGGAGGAGGAAGTTTTTTTTTTTTTGGCTAAAATTTTCCGGGTTTTCCTTTTTTATAAATTTTGTAAGTTCTTTTTTTCGAATATTTTTTAAGTGTCAAGGTAGAAATAATGGGCTCTTAGGCCTAGGGATGTGCCTCTCGTAATGGGTAGAAGTATGAAATTTCTCCCTTCTAAAAAAAATAATAATGAAAAATTGGCAATTTTTTTACAAAAAAAAATCGTAAAAAATATAAGCAGTAATTGGTGAAAATTTGGTGAAAATCGGACCAACGGTTCGGCCGCAGCGAATTTTTTAAAATTTCAAACAGACATATTTCCGCTTTTTTATATTTTCGAAATTCAAAAATCGCCCCCGTTACATTCTTCTTCACCGGCGAAAGAAATTTGTGTGAAAGTTTGGTGAAAATCGGATGAAAACTGTGGCAGTAAAGTGTTCCGGAAAAAAATGCTACGGACGGCCGGAACCACAGACAAAGTTGAGATCGGTGTAGATCCATAATCGAATTTATCCTACGGGGTCTAGAAGACCCCTCACCAAAAACCCGACGTGAAGGGTATAACAATAACTTCTTTAAGGAAGTTGAAAATCAACCATTCCGCAAGACATTCTTGTGTTGCGGGTTATGTAGTTTGACAGATCTTAAGGACGATCCGACGGGGAAAATAGTTTCTACCTTTGACAACAGATGGCACTTCGCTCTTCTAAGTCACTGGGGTTCGAAAATGGATTAAGTTTTAGAAAAAAAAATTATTCAGGTTGTATAAATTTCCCACTACCTTTCTTGTGATAATGGTATTTGACTGTATTCCATTAGCTGAATACAAAAGAATAATTTTTTGTTATTGTTTTAGCGTGTGGAATGAAATGACATAAACATAATAATTTAGGCTTTCCCCCAATTAGGGGAAACACGTCAACGAAAAAAAACCACGTCCAATTTCCCACAGAGAAGTAAAAGGGTCGGGTTATGCCGGAACGTCCCAGCGTAATACCCAATATGGACTTATCTCCGCGCATATTTCACCCCTAGGAACATCAGCCCTATCGTCTCTGGGCAGCTTTTTACAGGGTGGACCCCTAATAAATATTAAAACTTCATTGTTCGCCCTAATTCATACCTCTCCGTGTGTTTCGTTGGGAAGAGGGGAGGTAGAGAGAAAAAAAATGGTTGATTTATTTCGCAAACTGGCTAATGAGCAAGGTTGCAGTTTATTCAAGCTTTTCCTAATGAAAGTCTGAATTTTTTTTATCATTAATTTATCCTAATTGGGTCAGGTAAAAAATTTTTTACTCCTACAATTAGGCTTTGTAAAAATTGAAAAGGAAATATAAAAAAGTTACCTTAATACTCTTTGGCTTCGATCATATTTTACGATTTGATCCTTAATGTGGACTTTATGGCTGTTCCTTTGCCGGACAGCCAATAGAACATGTTTCCCTCGTTGGACCTGTCTGTGTTCCACTCTATAATAACAGGTTATGTTTCTCGGATAGACACCCGGATAATTTGGAGACTGTATCCGACACGGTCGAGTATCACACCCTTCCAATATTCGATCACAATAACTCCCGGGGACGAGGTCGCCTCTCCAGCTCGACACGGATCGGTTACCGTAACGGAGATGGGCTTCTCCACGCTTCAGAAACTTGTAGGTCAGTTTAAAGTCGAAATTGTACCCTATACCCTGAAAAAATTCAACATTTTCATAAATAGGGAAAACTCAAAACAAAAAGGGGGTTCAATCACCGTGATTTTCAGAATTTTTTTTAATGGGGAAAATTTTGAGCAACAAAAAAATTGAAGTCAAACAGGCCCTTTGGTGAAAATAATGAGGGGAGGTTCATGTGGGCCGTAATCGTGCTTTAAAATGAACGCCTTGCGCCAACAAATCCCCCACTCCCACAAAAAAGGGATTTTATTAACGTTTTCGTGTAAAAATATGAGGCGCTCCGGGTACGAAGGGCGAACTCGACATCGGACAAATTTTTTTTTTTTATTTTCAGATTCTAGACCTTTTGAAGAATACACCCATGTAATTTTTATATTGAGTTTGCCCTTTTTTCCCCTTTAAAATACGTAAAAACCGATATGTGGCAAAGCTCTAACTGCGATATCCGAGCGGGTACGAAGGGCGAACTCGTATCCTAGTCCACTACCCCCCACTCCTTTTCCGGGAGCCCCACTCCTCTTGGAACAGCTCACCGCCACGAAATAAAAATATATATACATTTTGTGAATTAATAATCGTAAAAAATATTCGAAAATTTTTAAAAAACCCTTTCCTCTAGAATCATAGGATTCTATAATATCTAAAATCTCGCCACGAAAATTCCAGAGAGTGACTTTTCTGTCGAGTTCGCCCTTAACAGAAAACTTTAAAATGCGAATATCTCGAAACTACGTTTTGTCGAGTTCGCCCTTCGTACCCGGAGCGCCTCATATAAAAAGCGGAAGTTGGCGATAGGAATTTACTTGATAAAACGCTGGTAGATAGAGGTTGTGGGAGTTTTGATATATCCATGTCACCGTGTAATATGTCGGAGGGTTGGGGGTAATCGTTTTTGGTTTTACCTGTTCGGACAGTCTGTCAAGTTGAAGAGTTAAATTAAGCGATCTCGTTTCGCTGTAGTACACTGTGTAGCCCCAAGCGCTCCCACACCATTGGCCTCCCGTTAAAGGCCTTTCCGACTCCTGGATTGACATGTGACCGTCCGGGCATCCTTCGGTCGTAAAAGAGACGAACTTTCCGACGGTGAAGGTGTCAAATGTCAACTGAAAAAAAAAGGAAGAAATTAATCTTTTTAAAAAACGATTTTAAAACGGTTTTCCATCCCCGTGAATCTCGTTACGTTTTAAAATTAGAGCAGTCGGGACGAAAAACGTTTAACGCTTTCCATTGAGAGTGATCAAAGAGGGAGGCCTCCCGCCAGATTGGATTTGATGACAGGTATACAGGGCCTTTCTGATGACCGCCGGGGATATTGAACGGTAATGAGGTGCCGCTCCGGACCCGGAAATACAAAAGCGAAAACGGAAATAAAAGAGTCTCCTCATTCATTCCCCAGAAACTTTTTTTTTTAATCTTTAATTTTGAATTATAACGCAACTAAATTGTTTTCCCGTCCCCCACGATCGTAGAAGGTATTAAAAAACTCGGCTGAGGACTTTGAATTATAAAGTCAAATAAGTGGGAACGACTTGAAAGACGAGAAAAAGGCAGGAAGGTTGAATACTAAGGGGTGAATTACCAGGTTTACAATAACGAGAGGGAAAATGGAAGTCATCTTGAATATTTTGATCCACCCCAAACATATTTCACAAGTATAAGCCCCAAGGTCAAAATTTTAACGCTTAGGCTTCTTGAGAATTTTTGAGTGTTTCGATCAATCAACTAGTAGAAACAGTCTTTATTCGTTTGGCCTGTAAACTCTTTTCCATGAGGTAGAAAATTCCATTAATTTTAGAAATTCCGTAAAAAGAATTTTAAAGCGAGTCTCTAAAAACGTTTATTGTTCTACCCGAAGAAAAGAGCATCTTCATAAACGTGTGTTTGCTTTTCATCCTATAATTGAATATGATGCTTTTCCCTATGTAAACTTGTAATCTTTACTTTCAAGCATAAAGCTATCTTATTGAGAGAGTTGAGCTGGTTGTTTGGATTCAGTTTACGGGGAAGAGGCGCGGGGAGGGAAGGGTAAAACGGAGGGAATGTACATAAAACTAAGAATTACACGCGGGGAGGAGTTTCGGATGAGAAGTTTGTTTATACACCTTACTCTCCGCGCCCGACGTTCACGAACTAATATTTACATCGTATCACCTCCCATGAATCATTAATATCGAATTTGAATTCCGTAAAATCCCAAAAACTCGTTCCAATTTCTTTTAGCAAACCTTGGTTAAACTTGTCAATAGTGTCTCTAAAAAAACTTTCAGGCTTCAGAAGAGGGCGAACGAGGGACGAACCAAAGCGTGACGGGTCAGTCTCTTCACTGCCCACAAGCTTGTATCGATGAGCAGAATAGAAATAGCTGGGGTTCTGTGCACGTCGATCATGGGTCTATTGTGCGCTATTCTCGATGAATCTGAGCCCTCCGCCCAACCCAGGCTTTTTATTAGCCTCCAGTGGCTGGACAGAGGTGTCGTATCGTTCAATGGGCAGGGTTTTACCTCCCCTAAGCTGATGAGAATCAGCCTTACTGTTTTACTGTGTGTTCTCCTCCTCCAAACAGAAACGGCAAGTGCTCTGTCACTCCTGACACCGGTTAGCGGAGTTTACAATGTCCTACCATAATACAGACTTTGGATCGACCCTGCCTGAGCAGGTCTGCTGTGAATCCTTCCTTCGGCCCATGAACTTATTGCCCTTGACCTGGAATGTCTTTGGGTTTAACGGATCTAAGATCAGGATGGAACGTAGTAGGAACGACTGCAAGAACTGTTCCATTTATTAAAACGAGGTCATTAGCTCATGTAATTTCGATTAGACGTTTCTATAAAGGTCATTGACGACCTTCCATTTCAATATCACTCTAAAAGCAATTTTTTTAAACTAGAAAATAATAGTTTAACTGCAATTCTAAATTATTTGCAGTTTCATGGAGTTCCCCGTTTCAATCGGAATTAATTCAATTAGGTAGCTTTGTTTTCCAGCGTTATTTGCTGTTCTAGGTAAAGCTCTAACCCGGGATATTCGTTCAGAACTAATCAAATACGCCTGTGATGTACAAAATGTTGAAAAATCAGAAATGAGGATTGATTCCTGGAAAGTCATCAGACTTTAAGGTTATTAGTTAGAATAGTGGTCCTGAAAATCCTTCGTCTCTTATCGATCGCCGTGTCAACGTATGATGTGTTTCGAGAAATGAGGAAGCACCTTCGTGCTAAGTCGTTTTTCTTTCAAGACTTCATGAAAACCATTTAAAACCGCTATATCGTAAACGTTTCGCCCCATTTAAGAAAAGCTGTGGCACCTTCAAGTTTCTCCCTTTCGAGAAAATGTTCGTGTTTAACTCTCCGCGACGAAAATTACACAGAGAGTGAAACTCTCGTGAGTCGAGATGGTGGTGAGGGGCGTGTGTGTGCGTCGAAAATTAGGAGCAATTATACAAACTCGACACGTAGGGTTCTAACTTCACCATTAACACCATTCATCACCATGTAAAAGCCTGGATAAAAGAAAGCCAAACGTTTCGAAATTTTTCGGTTATAAATTTTTTTTTACTTGGAGAAAACGAGGGGAATTTTAAGAGGTCCGTGAGAAGGCCTGATAAAGCGAAGTGGCTAGAAAGTTAATTGCTTACGAACACCCTCGAATCCAATTTTCTCTCAAAGCAGACTGCAAGCGTACGCCCTGAACGAAAGCACGCATCGCAATACATAATATCCTTCCACGTAACAACAATTTCTCGGAGCTTAAACTCCGAAATTACACGTGATCAAAAATTTTTCTCACGATCCCGTTGTTGATTTAATCTTCCCATGGGAGAGGAGCCCTCCCTTTTATATTTATAAAATCCTGTATATGGGGAAACGTTTTTAGAGAGAGGGAAAAAAAGTCCGTGTCTTTAGGTTATGGCGTTGTCCCTAGTCCCGCCCTCCCTCCAACGGTTTCATTGTGAATTATTTATATTGCTCTGGAATTCCCAATTGCCTTAAATGGATTGGGGGTACCGACAAAAGGGAAAATCCCTCGGTGGGACCCAATTGGAACCTTTTGATACGTGAGAGGCGTTTCCAAGATGTAAAAACAATAATCTTCTTTTTTTTCAACAACTTTTTTATTCTTCCACAAACAGTTGTAGTAAAACATTAGAATCTACCGAAACTATCATTTTTATACTTCCAAATTTTTTCAATTCTTTTTTTTTCTTTGCGATAAGCCATACGCTTGTCTAACGTAGGGAGGAAGGGCCCAGGCGGGGGCTCTCGCCATATTGCATTGGCGGTTAAACTCCAAAGGAGGGGCATAATCATATTTATCCGACGAAAATATCAAACTATCAAACAAAATTTCTTTATTATTTTTCCTGACACGCAAGACATAACCCCGCGTATAAATCCCCACCATCTTCACCTCTTTACGCCTACCGGATTTTCGCTATAACAATAAAGAAATATGGCTGCTAATTTCTAATTGGCTAAATTTCATTATCATTTTTCCTCTTTTTTTCGCCCTATTCGATCCAAATTTTAAAGCCTTCTTATTTTAATGTTATTTTTCCAAAATTAAAAAAATATATTTAGGTGGAACAAAAATCAAAATTTATGATAAAAGGACGAGTAAAATCCGTCAATTATTTATCGAATTATTTGAAAAAAAAGGGAAAAAAATTAAGCCAGGGGAACCCTTATCCAAACATAAATGTTAACAGACTAAAAAATACGTTTTAAAATAAACGTAAAATATTTAAACAAAGCGAACCTTTCATTAATTGTACCGTTGTCAGCTTAGAGCTTGTTTATGTCTACGGTCTTTTAAAAGGGCGAGTACGGAATAGGGAAAGTATAATTAAAAGAAAAGTCGTAATCCAGGAAGATGTAGGTCCTTAGATAATGAAAATTTGTTAAGAGTACACCTCCATTTTATCTCGCTTTCCCTAAATAACTTTAAAATTAAAATAAATATAATTGTCCCAGAGGGAAAAAGATGGTCGTTAAAAATTTATATTTTATTTGTCCAAAGGCTTTAAATATGTAGTTGAAAAACTTTCCAACAGGTTCGCAGAAAAAAAAGGTGTAGCCAACATAATTTTTTAAAATAAAAATAATTAAAGAAGCATTTTTCGTCTGTGGTAATTGTGTACATTTTCCACCCCGTAAATTTTAATACGTTTGTGATGTATACTGTGATTATTTGAAAATCAGTTAATTAGCTTTTAATTACATATTGAATGTCATTTACCATGTTCGTGATAAACTCGTTTGAATGACATCAAAAATTAAACAAACATCATTCTATTATTCAATAAATAAAAGGTTAATTTTTAATCTACCGTTAAATAGTGTTTCATGAGGTTTTTTTTTTGTTTTAACGTTACTTTTTGCTAATTAAAGGTACTGTAGACGTTTTCTTCCTCCTTTTAAAAGTAAATAGTTAATGAACGGGTCCTGGGGCTACTGACGGTTTAATGGGACTTTCCTACACTTCAACCTGGGCCTAAATATTTCAAAAGGCCCTCCTTTAAACCTCCTTTTTTTCTCCTCTCATCTCAACTTTAACAAATGGATTTTTTTCCCTCTCACCCTTTTTTTTTTGTTTAATTTTTTATAGTAGCGTTGTCTTGGATTTGTTTTTGGCAGGGTTTTTAAAAAATAATAACTCGGGGAAAAGAAACTAACGTCAATCACATGAAACTTTATTTTTTAATTAAACTTTTAAAAATTTTCCTTCTTAAAAATGCCAAAAACTTTTTTTTTTCTGGGACAAAATATTTCTTTCTATATTGTTACAAAATTGGGGGAACAAAAAGGGGGCCGAAAAGAAGCAATTATCTCGGCTCTACTAAAATTACCTTTTTACCAGTCATCAAAAGCAGTTAACACGACAATAGAAAGTTTTTTAACACCATTTACAATGGATTTTTAAAAATTATTTTAAAAAAAATTTAATGAAAATTCATTGTACTTTATTCATTGTTAAAAAGGGGTCTTTTGGTAATGGTCCAAAAGGCTTTGAATCTTCGATCCTTGAGAAGCATAACTATCCTCATTAGAGTGGAGGACCCTTTGAAGGCTTCTTTATTTTCAACAGCGTAATTCCTATTATCCTCAAGAAACCCCTCGTTTTTTATAATTTAATATTGAAAAAGAAAATTTTTTTTACTTGTATGAGATCGCCAAGATCTCCTCCGCCGGCGGTGAAGTTGAGGTAGCAGATAAAAGGAAGCCGGTCTTCCCTGGGTCGTCTTATCTCAACCTCGTACGTCCTTCCGACGTCACCAAAATACGTCCTGTTGCACGCTGAAAAAAATTGAATTTTTTTTTATTAAATAATTTTTTTTTCTATATTTGAACGGTCAGATAAAACCGATATTTCATTTTTATGTGAGGCAATAACAGTATTTCTCTTAAGGTGGCTGACGCAAAGAAAGGTTTTCAAACAGCCAGGCTGGATTATAGACTTAAAAATGATTTTTTTTCAACATCTAAAAACACTAAAAATGAGGTATAAAAAAACCTTTTTGGGTGGTCTGATTTTTTTAAGAAGAAATGGCGTAAAATCTAAGCAGCCCGTGCGTCCTAACTCAATCCATCTAAAAGTTATGTTTTTTTTGGTCTTAGGAGTTCGTTATACCACATCTTTCAATTGAGGCGCTCCGGATACGAAGGGCGAACTCGACAATTTTAAAGTTTCGGTTTTTACGTATTTAAAGGGGAAAAAATGGCGAACTCAACATAAAAATTATATGGGTGTATTCACCAAGAGGTCTAGAATCTGAAAATGAAAAAAAACTGACGTCGAGGGTATCACAATAACTTCTTTAAGGAAGTTAAAAATTTGTCCGATGTCGAGTTCGCCCTTCGTATTCGGAGCGCCTCAATTATAGCACAAATTTTATAAGAAAATTTTGGTTTTTAGTTAGATTTATTTCTTTAATTGTATGATTTTTGTTGTTAGGAAAAAACTTTCTTAGCTTTTAGTTATTGAACACTCATAAAAAGTGCAAAGAACACTCAGATAAATTTAATTTATGATGAATTTCTTTGACAAAGTGTCCATGGTAATTTTGGTTTAATAAACCGCTTATTGTTGAAATTTAAAGTAAAAAGTTGAAAGAATGCTTGATATTTAGAATTAAGAACTTTAAAAGTACTTTTTTCGAAAACAGGAAGAGGAAAGCGTTTAATATCCAACTGTCGTCAAAGAGAGTTTCTCAATCCGGTCTTCAAGGTTCCTTTTTCGCCCTCAATTTTTAATAAAGTGTAGTACAGAGAAAAAAAAAGAGAGAAAAGAATAAATAAAAAAGTTTTTCCCTAAGCATTTTGAGTGGAAGAGTATCTGTCTGAGTATTAAATAACTTAAAGTGGGTTGCAGGTCCTACCGAGCTGTCAACGACAGGACTACGGGTTTTAAAAACGTTTGCCAAATGGGCTCGGATCGGTGGAAAAACCGAACAAAAACACCTGCGGGATATGAAGCACTTGATAAAATTTTGCGCGATCGTCAATGGCATTTCACAAGTGGAAAACGTTTGTGTTCTGGAAGAGGAAAACCTCCGGCCGGACGATTATTCGACCGCTTTGAACCCCCTCCCACGTGATCAATAATCAACAAAATAGGTGAATCAGACAAACCTATGTGGTCGACTCACAAAGTGGGAAGCCTCCGTTTTCCACCCGCTTTTACATGGAAATAACATGAAACGTAATTGCGTCTTAACCTAAACCGAACTAACCGAAGCCCCATAAACTCAATTTAATCAAATCACCAACTTCAGATTTTTTTACTAAAACTTTTTGATAAAAAGTCAATATTAGCGCAGAACTTTATAGGGAACAATATTCTAATTTCATAATGTCAATAAAAGAAAAAAAAGGATTCCAATTTAAATGGGAACGTTTGAGGTATTCAGGAAATGCGCTTTTCCCAGGATGAAGACCTTGGGAAAATCGCTATGATGAGAGGAGGTATCTTAGCAATGCTAGTCATCAGGGGAAGTAATCTTGCCCATCTCAGCCTTAGACGTATGCAAAGCTCGAACGAATAGATGAAAGCGATGGTCCTAAACGAAATTTTTAATTTCGACAAAAGGAAATCCCAGAAAAATTGCAATAATTATATGCAATCTGAAAATTTCACACTTAAATGAAGTCCAGTAAAATGAGGGTCTAGTTTTAGAAATTGGCGTTTGTTCCACTGAGCTAGAATCTCAGGTTTATTTATATAACACATAACATAATAGAGATAAAAAATATATTGAATACAATGTGTGGGGGGCTGTATACGTATATGATATAGGTGAACTTATTGACTTTTTTCCGTTTTTCTCAGAAACCATTACTTGAGCATATAAATAACTAATAACATCAAAAAGTAGCTTGTAAAATTATCTACCAAAATAAGTAAAAAAATGTTTTCACAAATCAAAAGTTCTTTCTAAATGCTTAAATTAAAATATTTCAGAGACTCTAAATAAAGTTAGATTAATGTTCTTTTTCCAAGCTTTGTTTATTATATAAAGATTTAATTTTCGGGAAGAACACATATTAAATAGAAACCTTGAAGGATTAAAAAAATAAAGGGCCGGGAAAAACGGGGTAGCGGAACTTTCATGATGAAAAATTCTCCGCAATACTCAGATTTTAGGGCTTTTTTTTCGGCTTTATGAAAATGAAAAAAAATCCTCTTATCCTATTAAGAAAAAAAAAATTAAATTTTGTAATTGGATTATAATTTAAACAATTTTTAGACAATAGATGTAATAAAGAAAAAGGAATAAACGGTTATAAAAGGAAAGAGGGTTTTTATGGTTTTTGAGACATTTCACCCTCGATCGGAGTTTATCCGGGAGAATAACCTTTAATTTTTAAGTGGTTTCCTATGTTTCAGAAAGGGTAGGATTGGAAAAAGACGGGGGAAGACCTCCTCTTCCGCAAAATATACCAATAAAATCTGACGGATAATATTTTTACTTTACAAACAATTTTTTTACTTCAGAGGGAAGATTATATTTTAATGCCTTGAAAAATAGGGTTAGAATACCAAAATTAGCCCTAGTTGTCCTTCAGCCAAATCCCACATTTTTGGAGATGATCTTCTCTATGCAAAGAAAGACGAATGCTTGTGAAGTTTTGCGTTTTTCGGGTATCTGGATCTCAGCTAATTGACCGATCAACTTGAAATTTTACCCAAATCTTCTCAGATATGATATTAGTAAGTGCTTAAAATTTCAAGTCAATTGGTACCAAGAGGCCGTGATATATGACTCTGAAAACCTGGTTTTTCGCCATTCTTCAACTTGTTTTCCTCCTATTGTCTCCGTACGTGGTAAAGTACCAAATATGGCACTGATAAGTCAGAGAACTTGATCGCCGACCCACGAAGTTCTTTTATTTAACAGATAAATCTATTTATCGGACACTATTTCCGTAATGCAGACTATTCAATAAATCTTAAATGACACGCCCAGAAATGGCCGAGATCTTTGCGAAAGAATGCAGGAAATTCCAGTTGAACGTTAAAAATAAAAGAGAATAGACTATGAAAAAAATTCTTTCTTTGGAATTTAATTTAAAATAGAAAGGATTTTTGTGTTATCAATTTAGTGATAGTGGCTGATTTTTTCTTCCTTTTTATAGGGGCTAAATTGATTGCCGTGAGGGGTTTCTTGGCAACTCTATACAGGAGGAGGGACGTTATTTTTACGCCCGTTCGATATTGAAGGCACTTAGAGCAATGGTCTATGTGTTCCATATATCTGCCAAGAGATTAGAGAGTTACTTAGACTCCTTCTCAATCCTCCTTTGGCTCTTTTCGAACTCGAGAAATCCTTCCCCCAACCGACATCATTCCCATCCACCCTTGTAAATAAAATATCAAGAGGGAAAGCACAGGAAATTAGTTTTCCTTCCTTTCTTCTCCATTTCTTTTTGACATTAGACTCATTGTTCTCTCTAATATTTCTTATAAATGAAAATAATGGAGAACTTTCATAACTGATGAAAAGGTCGAAATGAAGGTAGAAGGCCTTACATTGTCAAACTCCCGAAGGAAGAAGGCCAAAAAATAAGAAAAAAACTTGAAATACGGTAAAAAGGGGTTTCCTCGGTGAAAAATGGTATGCATAGCCTGAAAACCTGGTGAAAAAGGAGCTTGAAAATGATCAACCTTAAAACCTTAAAAACGGAATTTCTCGAAGAAAGCCCAAAAAATCAGGCAAAAAGTGGTTCTGCTGGTGGACCGAGTAAAAGTTACGCTGACGTTTTCCGCATTCGTCAGGCCAGGTGTCTGCCTAATCGCTATTTTTGGAGTCTTTTTCAACGAGTTATATTTTTACAAATTATTTTTATCCAGAAAATCATTACTTTTATGTTTACTCTTGTTTTTTTTTGGTGCATGTAGTAATGTTTTCAGTTGAAATTTCATGGTCTGCTGGATCGAATGTAGGACTTTTTGTAGTGTAGAAACGTTTGGGAGTTTGCGAGAGAATTTTTTTATAGAGAAGACCGGCCGAGTGAAAATTTATATCTGAAGGGGTTTTTTTATCTGATGAATGCCCGTCCCGGGGTTAGAATGATTAAGGAACTACCTCCCTTGTGGTTAATCCGAGGGTTCCGAGTAATGCGTTTTCCATACGGAGTTTTTCATCCCGTCCGACAACGTAGGGACTTGTGATTTATCGCTGGATCAAACTTTTTCTCCCGTAATTAGCCCTTGGTAGGGGGGGACCCTCCCGCAATTCTAATATATCCGCATTTTCTCCCGCGTCCTTGTTATTCAGACGAGTTGTTTTTTTCGCTCGGAAACCACACTAATTATTTTCGCGGTAGAGTTGTCAGGGATTTTTTTTTCCGCTCCCTTCTGTTTGTTTTTTTATTTTTTACGCTCTCTTATCATCGGGGATCCCTCAACCACCCCTAAAACGATTCCAAGTGAACCGTCCAAGTGTGACACTGTTCAATTAAACTTGTGGCTGCGTTTTTTCTCTCCTTCGGACATGTTTTTAATTTAGAGAAAATGTGTGGGTACTCCATTTTCTCGCTTAGTTGCACTTTAGAAAAATTAATATGCATAAATCGTGTTCCCTTTTTTCCCCCTGAACACTCTCAATAGTTCAGTTTATGTCTGAAAAAAAGGAAATAAGCGCCAGTACGTTATTTGCGTATTTGGGTATTTGCGTCTTTCAGTAACGAAACCGACTTTTGGGCGATTTTAACATCCTTAAAGAAAGATTTTATTTTACTGATAACCAAGGAGGAATAATGACTGTGATAACGGGTATCTCACGACGCGTTTCGGCTTAAAAAGCCTCGTCAGGTGAGCTATTCCCTCTATCACAATCTTCTTTTCACTGTGAACACTATCTCCGAGAGATTTAGTAGACACAGCGGGAAGCTGGAAACTGTCCAGAGGGAATAGCTCACTTGAAGAGGCTTTTTAAGCCGAAACGCGTCGTGAGATACCCTTTATCACAGTCATTCTTCCTCCATTGGTTATTAGTAAAATCAAGCTCCTTGCGGAATACATACGCAATAAAAATTCGAATATCAAAAAGGTAGCGCCATGACAGCAACCTGTCATAAAAATTTAAAAAACCAATAATGAGGTGGTGAGTGGCTCTATCTCTTGGAGAACGGTGGCGGCGCGGCGGTGAGCTTCCGGGAAACGGTTTGTTTCCAGCTTCCCGCTGTGTCTACTAAATCTCTCAGAGGTAAGGTTCACAGTGAAAAGAAGAATAATTGTGATTGAGGGAATAGCTCACCTGACGAGGCTTTTTAGGCCGAAACGCATCGTGAGATAACCTTTATCACAGCCATTCTTCCTCCATTATTGGTTATTAGTTAAATCAAGCTCATTGCGGAATACATACGCAATAAAAATTAGAATATCAAAGATTTTAGTGTTTACCCGATTAGGCCGCTGAGCGGCGGTTGGAGGGCAATAAAGAGCAGAGATACGTGATTCCAATGTCCTTGAAATTCTTCAACTCACCCCTCTCAATTAAATTGAATTTTTTATATAAAAATTAAAGAATTGTACGCAAATAAGTATAAAGGAGTATTAAATTTAGGTTTTGACAGATTCAAGGGTGTAGAGTGAATACAGGTTGGGAAAACGTATTTATTGGGGTAGGACTATTGTAAGGTGGAAGATATATTTATCATGACAATAGGGGAAAATGACGTAGGGTTGGGAGCGTAGGACCCTAGACACCCCATGGGACTAGTAAGAATATCTCCCTCAAAAATTTGTTATTCACCCCTCGGGTTCGTCCAAGTAATTTTCCGAATACCTTTATAGCCTTTTGGACCCGAAGTTAAGGGGACGCGATACCGGTTAAAAAAACTTTCCCAATATACGAGCAGTGAACCTTTCAAAAGAGAAATTTGTCCGGGAGTTGACATATATGAAGTAAAAGCTGTTCTTGAGGGAGGGTGGAAAAAAAAATCGCCGTTTTATAAAACCCTTTTTTTAAAAAAAAGGAAAATCGAAGCAATTTATTATTGTTTGAGGCCATTACGGACGCAAGTTGTTTATCAAAAGGGACCAAAGAAGTGTTTTTAAAGGGTAAAAATTACTTTCGCCAATTCTTTTGAAAGGCGTTAATCTCGAACGTGGAAAAGTGCTGGCAAATGGCCCAGATTCTACCCTTTTCACGACGAAAGCTAATTCCCACAAGGAGGGAGCCGAGATTAAATTCCGAATGCATTATTTGCACTATTTTATGTTTGATATTCGGATAATGCCACTTGTGAGAAGAAGTAAAATGGCTTTTCGCCGGCGGCGGGGGGATGGGAGAGAAAGGAAAGTGTCAGAGGGGTGACAAACGAGCTTTTCTAAGTCTAATCTAACTGAGTGTGTGTCATCGAGGGAAAGGGCCTTCTAATCCACGTGGATATTGGACATTTTTAGCCAATATATCAAGGCTATGAGCCATCAACAATTATGAGTTATTGCATTCCCTTTTTCAAATCACGAACAGTACCAAAAGAAGTTTCCATTTAATTAGTTTTTTTTCCTAAATAACATAGATGTTCAAAACCTACTTGTCCAGTCAATCTATGGCCTAAAAAGGGCAAATAAAAGGGAAAAAAAGGGTATTTTTTGTCGTCAGTGTGTAGGGGATGGTCCTCTGAATGTTGCCCATAAAACCCACCGACCTAGCCCCAGTTTTTTGCTTTTACCTCCAAAACGATTCGTCCTAGTCAAAAAATAGTTTAGTTAAAAAAGAAAGTTGACTAAATTATCTATCAGTTTAATTTAGTAAAATTTTTGTAAGGCCAACTGCGCCCGAGCTACACGGCGCACAGTGGTCCAAAATCGTCAAAAAGCGCTCAAAACTGAATATTGAGCTTCATATTAATTCATAGATTCATATTAATAATGTTTATTATTAATAATAAACATAATTAATAATAATTTATAATAATTTACAATGTTTATTAATAATTTATAATTTATTTATAATTATTAATAGTGTTTATTATTAATAATAAACATAATTAATAATAATTAATAATAATTTATAATAATTTACAATAATTTATTAATATTAATTAATATGCTTTCGAATATCTGCCATTCTGGAATTAGAAGACGTAGCTCAACTTCTCCTAGAGCAGGTTTCCTCTATCCAGGAGCGGGAAGATGAAGAAAATGGATAATGTCCTCGTTCGTTGATATTCGAAAGCATATTAATTAATATTAATAAATTATTATTAATTATTATTAATAAATATTAGATCGAGATCAAAACATTAGCCAGAGGATTAAAGGTTGCGACTTATATTTTGATATCACTGTTGACAAATATGAAGAACACATTAATTCGTATTTTCCAAATTTGCCTTTATTGCCAACAAGGTCGCAGGTGGTCGCACCTAATTCTTTTTAGGATTCGTTCTATACATGTTCCCAGAAAGCCTGAGCTTAATAATAAAGAGACACAAAGAGGCACAAAAAATGTATGGACGAACGAATCTCCTATTTATAACCTGATAAATATATTGATGGTTCATTGAGTATAAATTTATTTCTAACGTACAAAATGACTTAAAATGAATAGGTACTGGTGGTTCTGCATCATATAAGAGTAAGAAAAGCCTCCATTTCTAAAACTGGTAATCAAAGAAAAAAAATATTCTTCAATTTTGTATGGCTGTCCTTGATTAATAAAAAACCAAAAATGCAAATTTCAAATTTTTTATTTGAAATAAGTGCTTACTGGCAGCACCTTAAGCCCTGAAACTCAAGAAATACTACTCTTAGGAGGTGATAAATACAATTCACTATTCAAATGGCCAAAAAACAAAGATGAAAAATCCAAGTTTTGAGCGCTTTTTGACGATTTTGGACCACTGTGCGGCGGCGAAAAACAGCGGAAAAAATCCCCTGAATGTTGACCATAAAACCACCCGACCTAGCCCCAGTTTTTTGCTTGTACCTCCAAAACGATACGTCCTAGTCAAAAAATAGTTTAGTTAAAAAAGAAAGTTGACTAAATTATCTAAAGGTTTATTTTAGTAAAATGTTTTGTACGGCCAACCGCGCTCGAGCTACACGGCGGCGAAAAACAGCAAAAAAAAATTTGGGTGTTGAAGCGTGACTTTTTGCCTGTATCTTCAAAACTGTACGTCGTGTATGAAAAATGTATAAAATTGAAAAAAAAGCTGATTGAATTTCCCACAAATTTCACTTCATTACGCGATTGGCTGTTTCCGAGCTGACGGTGAAAAAAGGCGATTTTAAAACCGATGAAATTCGAAAGGAAAGGATTTTGCTGCCCAATTAAGAAGATCGATTTTAGGATGAAAGTAAAGAAACTACGTAAAAAAAGGTTGCAAAAAGAACCTGAATTGATAAAATCATTATCAATCTGTCAGGGAATCTTAGAGTTTATTGTCCATAGCAGAAGGGCGACGTTTGCTTTATTTTTTCTACAGGGTATGTTCATAAAAATCAGGGCAAAAGAAAGTAGTTTTTCTCTTGTTTCACTTTATGAGTTTGGTAGAAAGCTGACGGTAGGAAAAAAAGGAATAGGGGACAGAAAGTCCTGGAACTTTTTTTTTTCTCTAAAAACCACTCACGACGGTGGATAAAATGAGTTCAAGGTAAACAAACCGTAGGCCTCCCGTTCGGGGGGTGGTCGGAAAAGTCCTCCGGAGTGAAACTATCCGGTAAACATTTGTTCCTGGCTACCTGGCAACTTCCCAAACCTTAGGCTTTATTTTATAGTTGGACTTCTTCAGATGGCCGGGTTTTAGGTATGAGAGAGGCGGGTTTAATGCCCGACGAGCACGTCCGTAGGTAGGGGGTCCTGATATTTCTTTTCTGACATCCCTTTAGGGCTTCCCCGACTCCGACCCCCGGGTTATATCGCTAATAAAATGCCACGGGACATAAACGCCGTTTTGAAACGGAGCTTTTCCCCCTTACCACTTTTATCCGGTTTTGTCTTTACGACCTTATTTATTTAATATACTCCAGGAATATCACATAAGTTTTTTCCCCTCCACAGTAAAATATAGTTTACCTTAGAAATTTTCTTTTATTGTCAAAATCCATCAACTTGATTTCATAAATACACTAAAAATTAATTTAAAAAACTTTGTTTCAAAGAGTTTTTAGGACTTATAGCTCTCCCGGGACGTCACCTCATTAGAAAACCGAACGATCTTTACCACTTTTCATGATAATTGCTTTATTAATGCTGTTTTAATTTCTTAACTCTCAAGTGGGCCGTTAAACCCGTTTTATCTTGAACTTTCTCCCCAGTTTATGTCGGTCGCCAAAATGTTTTTTCAGAAAAGAAGGTTGGAGAGTTTGAAAATGTTTCAAATCTTCTGATGATATGGCGGAGACTCTCTTTCAGTCTAGGGAAAAGAAGAAAGATGGGAGGAAAAAACGTAACAAATCCAGGTTTTCCGGATTGATTTTCAATGTATCGCCGTGAGTCAAGTGAAATTTAACATCTGTACCTTTCCCACGAGTGTCGTCCGCCCGAGGAGATCATATCGGTTTACGATAAGTTTGGGAAACATCCTGTTTCTTCCGTTTTTCCCCTTCTGTTTTTCTTAGCGGACGATAACGTCTGGAGAAGGGAGTGAGGCATAAATTATTTTCTAAAAACCTCACAGGCACAGGAGTTTCCGACGTATAAATCAAGTGGTCGCCCTTCCCCCTCGCCCATTGAAAATCCTCCGCCGTCTTCAATCGATTGTCCCTCTCCTCTTTTGAGACCTAAAATACCCTTCGCCACCTTCCACTTCCCTCGGGCTTTATTCAACTCTGGAATCTTAAAAGGAAAGGAGAGGTTTGAAAAGCTCAAAGACCGAATTTATAAACCCATAACGAGTTGTACGCAGCCATTTCGTTCAAGCTTCCTGGTTTATACAAATCGACGATTCAAAATTTATCATTTCCTTTAAAACTGTTACTTTTTATTTCCCTCCAGGGCCAGAAGTCAATTGAAATTTTATCGATTCAAAGCTAAATTGAATGCGTGATGGTATTGGAAGGTCGAAGGTATAGAAACGAGTATTGATGTGAACTAATTCCCATTTTGTCCTTTTCCCTCCTAGTTAAGCCCGGACGATTCTGTTTGCTTTCAACGAATCCTTTATTTTCTTTTGTCATTTCGCACACCTCTTGGTTATTCAAACAAAAACTACGATTTCAATTCTTCCTCTTTCATTTTTCAGGATTCAAATATGAAAAATCTATTGTTCAGTCGCCTGGTGATAATCAGAGGCAGACCAAACAGAAAAGACACAGACAGAAGCCACGTAACTAGAGAGACCTTGATCACTGACCCATGGAGGCAAAACTTACAATCATTTCCTAGGGGTTAGAATAAAAAACGTCGAGGGGGGAAAAGAGGGATGAAAGTACATAATTTAGGAAAGCGTATGCGTTTCTCATGTTAGAATAGGTTATATTCTGAGTGTTTTCAAATGTCAGGATATATTTCAAGGGGTTGTAAGGCGAAGGGTGGAAAACGAACAAATCTAAAAGCCCTCCAAATCGCAGGTAGATGTAGAAATGGTAGGGGAAGGTCGAAAACGGTTATAAATACACGAATACCTTTCCTAAGGTTTTCGGTTGAAAAATTGCCGTCGGCATTTGCGGGTGTAATGGAAACGGATAACGTACTGGAGGGCGAGCAGGTGTCTGGGATATGGACTGCGTCATTTGGCCCAGAGCAGGTGTCTGCCAATACACGGACTCATCTTGTTCTCCTTTCCCTCCGCAGCAACAAAAACACCCACCCTCTTCGCCGACGGTTAATCTTTCACTCAAGGCTGAAACGAGCCGTGGGATGAAAAGGCATTTCACCACCTCACCCTTTTGTTAATACCTTTTCACACCCTCTAAAACCTTTAACGTGTCTAAAATAAAAGGAAAAGAAAAGCCTATTGCTTTTTCACATGTCATAACAAAAAAACTCTTTTCCAAAATGAAAAATGAACGACTTTTCGATTACCTTTGAGTAAACATGCTACAGAGCGCCAACTCATCAGATAAAAATAGTGATCAATGAAAACACTAGATTGCGCCACTGTAGTGAAAGAACTGAATGAAACTAGTGCTGCAATCTAGGAATCATTGATGTCCTTTTTTCCCAGGTATATCTTAAAATTTTTTCTTAACCTATCTTATAATGATTCACCACTCTCTTTCAATGTGAAATTCAAGTAAGGCGAACTTCTTGGGTTTCGACCCAGTTTTAGAAATTGTCATTAAACTAGTTTAGGAGTTGTAGGCGTTATAACACTTCATGAATTTTAAATTTATTCTCAGAAGATAGGAAACCTTGAAAAGATAATATTTCTGGATTTTAATTTTAAAAGTTTTGGCTAGGAAAAATGTCTAGCGGGGATTTCCCTAATCAATTCGCGTTGAGCGTGTCAAAGGAATTGGCCGGTTTCCTATCTGGTCCCATGCGTTACAGGGTGAAAAGGGAACAGGCGAAAGAGAAAAGATAGCTTATCTGACTGACAAACTGGCCTTCATCTCATTTAGGATCCTGGGCATTGACTCGTCTTTCCTCGGCCCTCTCTCACGTCCCGGAGAGAAGAGATTCAACCCATTTATAACGTCTATACAGGTAATCGGATTAGGACGCCGACAAGCGTAGAAAAGCCCTAAAACATCACCCTTTCTCCCGATAACGAAAAAGGATAAAACTTTTTTTTTTCTGAAACTGTCAGTAAAACTTCATTGCTACCAACATAAATTCATTATCACACGTTTGAGTACACAATATTTTTTTATCTACAGGGATCTCCATTGGACAGCGTTCATAAATTGATATTATTGATACGATATCGATCGGTTTTAGGTCTCCGGGCCAATTATGAGTAACGTGATTTATACTCTACCTCCCCTCCTTTTCCCACATCATCCACGACGATTAATTTGCTTTCGGTTCACTCCATGCATCATCAACCGGTGTTTCCACTCGATATATTGACATGGTTTGTTCTAGATTTTTATGCTCGAGTACTCCGGGTTATTTTTTAAAATTAAAATTGGTGGTCGAATCTGAATTTGAAATAGCTAAGATTGAAAACTGGGAAAAAAATTTATAATAGGTAGGTAAACATAAATCGATTTTCTGTTTGGCGGTTTTGAAATCCGTAAAATCCTCCAATTACTGGAAACGAATTCCGATTCGTTGGGAAACCAAACGGTTTAAAAGCCTTTTACTCAATCCCTGGAACGTTTTAGCTTCTATAACCCTTTTCGCTTGTAAACTTTTTCTCGGATATGACTAGACGGATTGCCTTAGCAGTAAAATTTTACAGCCCGGTATAGAAATGGCTTATTTTTACATGTTTTGAAAAGAAATAAAATGCCATCTAGTTAGCAAAGGGGTAAAATTTTGTCAAGATTCTCAGAACAGAATGCAAAAAGCGAAGAAAATAGACCAAGGTGTTGTAATAGGTCGTTAAGAGTGGTCTGACAAGACAGACTTATCCGCTGATAAAACACTGAATAAGATATTAGCTGAAGAAACGCAACTGTAATCGCTCGATGAGAAAAAAAGCGTTTTATCTCGAAAAATCCTTGGGCTTTATTGATTGTAGTCTGTGTCTAAAAAATAACTTTCCGTCGACACTTTTTTTTCGTCGATGCGGATGGTATTATAAGATCTTCGAGGCTGAAGACGGCGGCCGAATGGCTCAGCATCAATCTGATGTCTGCTTTCTTATGAATACAGATTGTACTGAATAATCTATCAATAACCTTCCCCTGTACATCTTGTAAATTGACGTCAAGTATGCGAAGAATATAAAAGGGGGTGGGCGTACCCTCGAATCTTCCCTTCCCTGTTAAGATTCATTTCCCCAGAAGCATCAGTTCTACTTCAATGAGCGCATGAGAAAACGTGGAAGATTTAATCTATGTTTTTGATATCACGTAGGATGAAGCTGAAGGACATTGGAAAGAATAGGGACTCTAAAAGCACAAAAAAAGGCTTGTTAGTAATTGGCTTAAGATGAGTTTCAAATTACTGCCCTTTACTTTTTTTTCAAGCCCTTTTTAAGAGAATGGACTATTGAGACGGGGTTATTAGGGGTTTTCGGTCCAATCAGGCTGTCACGGTCTCGGTTTTTCCCTCTGAGTCCCTCCTCCCTTTAGTTTAGTGCTCGTTACAGATGAAAAGAGGCCCCCAAGTGGTTACGACGTCTTCCCTATCAGTATTCCATCCACAATGAAGAAAAGAAAAAGAAAAAAATCTAGTTTGGCAGGAATCATTTCCTGGTCGGTTGTTCCGGGAGGTTCCTGGGGACTCCTTTTATCGGAAAAGTTGCCGCCTTTTCTGATTCGACACAGGAAACATAAAGTGCTCTACGTGTCCCATCTCCCCAGCCCTTTCTTCCGACCGCTTTTCACTTCTCTAATTATTCAACGTCCTGACAATGTGAATTTCAAATTTTACGACCATCGTGTGTCACAATAATGGTTTCCGATGTGGGGAAAAATGTGGGCCTTTATAAACAATTTTTTTTCTTCATTTTAAAACTCCCTTTTTTATTGAATGTAAAATTGTTTAAAAATCTTCTTAAAAAAGTTTGAAAGAAACTTTGAACAATGAAAACAAAAAGTTTGTACAACTTTAAAAGAATGACACAAAATTAAACGTAAAAAATTTTAAAATGACCAAAAATTTTGTTTTTTTGACCTACTTTTTACAGTTTAGGATCACTGAAGTCTTCACAAAACTGTTTCCGTGGCAGAACGAGTAACCAGCCAATTTTCGAATAGCAATTTATGAATTTTTTTTCGGTAGGTAAACCAATAGTGATTTAAAAAAAGGGTTTAATTTATCACTCGAAGGGTGAAAAAAAAGGGGAGAGAGTGAATAATAAATTATATCCCCGGATATTTTATACATCTGGGTAATGAGGTAGGAGTGGAGATCTGGCGTTGACAGGAGGGTGCCCACATATCTTGGCAAGTCGACTTCTTCGAATTCTCCCTTGGCCAACCGTAAAATATTTATACATAAAGGGGGGTGAATAAGAATTTAAAATTTTTTAAAACTTACGTGAACAATATCGTGGCTCGTCTGATTTATCTTTACAGTCGTAAGAACCGTCGCAGAATCTGTCCAAAGCTACGCATTGTCCGGTGTCGCAGAAAAATTCTGAGACTCGGCATGCCGGGTGGGAACTGGACATCGTCCCCGGTATCGTTAAAAGTACCAACAGCCAAGCTCCGATCTCGAACATACTCTCCAAACCCTGAAACAAAAATAAATTATTAAAAACAAAAAAATAAAGATTATCCTCTTTTTAAGCTGGATTAAAAATTTGTTTTTCTTAAAAGCAATGGAATATTCCAGCTTTATTTTAACCATGAACCAGATTATGACGATTTTAACATTATTTGACTTTTAATTCATTTATTTTTTAAGTTTAAAATCTACATTTCTATTTTTGCTTGTTTTTGAAAACTAGATAGTTGATTTTTTTCATTTCCTTTTGAAGGGAGAAAAAAAGGCGACTGGAAGAACTCTTTAGGTGATTAGCTCAAATAGGAGGGGGTTGTCGAGGCGAGTTTGGCGTGATCCCTTCCTGAATCAGATTCGCCCACGAACTTTCACAATCGATAAAAACCGATCAGGTGATTGCGAGTGACTTCGACCTTCACGGCATAAAATGATTAAATACGTGAAATGACTTTTTATTTGATAAAAAAATTGTTTAAGGTTTTTTTCTTTACTAGTATTGAACGCTTTAACTTGATTAGGTTTTTGTGGCCCGCGGGACACGGAGGACCTGGGTTCAATCCTCAGTTTGAGCGAAATTCTTTTATTGGAACAAAATTAGTGCCTTGATATGAGGCTCTCCGGGTACGAAGGGCGAACTCAACATCGGATAAATTTTTTTTTCATTTTCAGATTCTAGACCTCTTGGTGAATACACCCATATAATTTTTATGTTGAGTTCGCCCTTTTTTCCCCTTTAAATACGTAAAAACCGATATGCGGCAAAGCTCTAACTGCGATATCCGAGCGGGTACGAAGGGCGAACTCCACATCCTAGTCCACAACCCCCACTCCTTTTCCATTCCAGGGCCTGACTTTTCTGTTGAGTTCGCCCGTAACATAAAACTTTAAAATGCGAATATCTCGAAACTACGTTTTGTTGAGTTCGCCCTTCGTACTCGGAGCGCCTCATATTTAATCCACTTTTTTAAGGTTGGCTCAAAGCGGTTGACAATAAAGCCTCCGCCAAGGAGCAACCCTAGCTCCCTTTTTAAGAACATTCAAAGTAATAATTTCAAAAACAACTTTCTGTACTGAATAAAAGTTTTTGTATAACAAAAAATCGAATGAGGCTACATAGTCGTAAACTAAAATAATTTTTGATCCGGTATTACGGTATCCCTCCCTTGGGAAACCTCAACTCTGGCCGATTGGGGGCTGAAACTATTGGATAAAAGACGGGAGGAAATGTTTACCGAACTGAGGGACCTTCGGGGACGAAACTCTGACACCCGAATAAAATAAAAAGTTAGAAGAAAAGAAAGCTGAGAACTCTTTTTATAACGATTTCTCAATGGGGGTATCCTCTTGAACGTTAAAAACATAGGCTCACCTCCCTCGGAATTTCTAGAGCCAAAAATCGACAATTTTAAACTTATTTTTGAACTTTTCATTCGGTTCTTTTTGGCCGAAAACTCACTTTTTTCTTAATTTTATTTTTTAATACACATTTTCTGGTAATATTAAGGTTGATACGGCAGATTGAAAAGTTTTAAACGAATTTCGGGGTATCCAAAGTGATTCTTAAATTTTTTTTCGAACCGAGTATTAGGTGGAAAAATGAGTTTTTCTTTTCTGGGTATAGCTTTAGTACCTTCGTAAATGTTAGGAAAGTGAGAGGGGCGACGCTATCAATATTCATGCTATGAATCCCTTGGATTTATAAAAGAGGTCGGGAAGTTTAAGGAAGTCCACATTGGCATTCCTCTGACCCATCTCTCTCGGGATTAAGATAAAACACTTGAATTTTCTCCCCTTCTTTTTCTTATAAGTTAAGGTAGGGAGGGAAAAGGTTAAGGACCCCATGATAACTTGAAGAGGGAAACGTCTCGGATTGGAATAGGGGTCGAAAAGTTTGCATGTGTGGGCTTGATGGATGAGAACAGTTCTGTTGTAAAAGGAGGGGGGAAAACTAAAACCCTTCTGAATCAACTCCACCTTTAATACTCCTGAGTGGTGCCGACGTCTTACTTAAACAGGAAGATTCCACCATCCCTTTATTATCTCTATTCCGATTAGCCCCCGCCGCCGTCTACACCCCTTGCAAGGTTTCTCCTTCGAAATAATCGCACGAGGGAGAAAGAACCCCCTGCCGTGTCAGGGATTTGCATTCCCCTTTTATACAACTACATCACTCACGTTTTACAAACAATCTGGAATATTACGTCGGCAAATGAAACTCTTCCGGTTTCAAGCGAACCCGCCCCCTTGAGACTAATTAGAACATGAGAAATAAACCGTAACAAAATATTTTATTTAGAAACAAAAAATCTTTCAATTTTTTAAGGAATTTTTCGTTCATTGCTAAGCGTTTTTTCGTGATTTGAATGAATCATTATGCTCATGAAACCTACTTTCTACAAATCTCTCCCGGATTTTTAGTCATTTCCATCTCGATTTTATGTCCCTCTTCAGTTTTTTTACAAGATACACCCTGCAAAATCGAACATTAAAGGTATTACAATAAATTCTATACAAAAAACGTTAAAAGGATTGTAAGCAAATATTTTCTCTCAATTTTTATCCAAACTCACAGAAAACTTATTAAAATGAGTATCAGAGATGAGAAAAAAATTGTTAAAAGCAACAAGTTAATTAATCATCCCGTAACTTTTATTTATTCAACGTTTTAATACTCGTATGATTTTCCTTTTTGAAACGTAAATATAAAATGACAACATGGCAAAATTAATTTCTCTGAGAAATACCTGAATTGAAGTAATGACGTCAAAGTATTAATTTGTTAATGGTATTATAGAATCTGAAATTTTTGCTTAAAGTAAGTACGATTCTTTTAATTAATAATATATTGTTTATTTATTTAAGTTGGATTTTTGGCTTAATTCAATTTTTTCCCTTTCTGTGGGCTGTTTTAATTATGATTTTATCGTGGTGGAGGCAGTAGCAAGATAAAAAAAAAGTAGAAAAACAGAATCTACCCGGTTGCCTCTAACGGGTATGACCGAGGTTAATGACAACTCGTTAAAAGTTGTCAGGGATCCCTGCTTCCCTCAAATAATTAAAGAAAAAAGTAAGAAAGGGTTTGAATGAAAAATCAATAGACTAATTTATTTAAATATTTAGGTTTTAACAAAAAAAAAATCAACCTAAAAATAAAAGCCAACAGAGGAAACTAAAAACCAACGTATTATTTTTTATCGACCTAAGAATAATCTCTATCGGCTCATATGAACCAACGTTTTTAAAACTTTAAAAATACAGTTACAGGCGGGAGCTATCAGAAAAAAATTTTTTTTTAAAAACTGGTTTTCCTTTTAACAAAATTATTTTGAATTTCAAATTTACATTTTAATGAACTTAGGTGTGCTTGATTGTCCTAAACTGACTTAATGGGATAAGTAGACCCTAATTTTATTCATCACTGTTATCTCCCCAGTCGAATATTGATCCCAATTTTCGAGGCGGGCCAATCTAATCTTGGCCTTTAGACTATTTTAAACAATTTCGTACCTCAGTGGAAAATTTTTAATATTCAGGCAAGCCGTCAGGCCAAATGGGGGCTTAGGACCGTTAAAGTTCTGTCAACCTTCCCGCATTATAGTAAAACTGTAGAGAGAATGAAAAATAAAGAAATATCCTGATGATTGTATTATGCGAAACCGGTCTTGGCCATTGTTCTTCCTCTATCTCTCGTTAACTTTGCAATAAATACAAGAATAAATTAACAATGAGTGATATACTTACAAAATGAACTTTCCTCTAATTTCCCACAGGAGAGTATAACAATAACTTCCTTCTGAAGTTAACAACATTATTAACTGACTTTCAGATTTGACTAGAAAGTTTTTAAGCGCTTTCCAATAAGCCTTGGTAGAATAGGATTATTTGATGCTTGACTATACGTTTAGAAGTTAGTGAAAGGGTGTTTCAGTCGCTATGGCAACTAAGAAAATTATTCAATCTCAAAAAGACGTTGAAAACGTACAAAACGTCCCGAAAAGTTATTACGCCCGGATAAATTATACGCGCAAAAGGTTTTTGTTTAAACAGCATATTCACACTTGTGTTCGCAAGAGCCCCGAAGGGTTCAACTTTATTAAAGGATTAAACTCCACGGGCGAAAGCTGCTGAAGGTAAATTACGAATGAGAGAAGTTGTTCGAGACAGAGGAGTAAAAATGAGTTGAGTTGGAAAGGTTGGAAGTGGTGATGTCATCAGTTATGGGCCCTTTGGATTCGGTCCAGGACGCTTTTGTGTCCGCTTTTCCGCACCTTCTAAAAAAAACCTATTTTTCCTCTTTAAGCCTCAACCTGTTCCAGAACCCGAAAAATAGTTCTTTGTAATATTAAAGTTTTTTTGTAGTTTATTTTTTTTCCTTTTAGAGGATATAAAAAAGCTTTCAAATCATGCCTTTTCCCATGGAGCATTAGCCACTGTCTATTTCTCGAATCTCAGGGAAAGTGCTTCTCGCGATAAGGCAAGGACAGAGGAGCCTGAAATATAGCGGAACGGCTTTTTTTCCCCTGGCACTTCCTTAAAGCTTTCTCGATATTATGGAAACGTTAAATTAACAAAAATCGATCTTTTTTCATTTATAAAAATTGGTCAAATATTGATTCAATCGACTGGGGAGCGAGAGAGAAAAAAAAAATGAAGCTTGAGATTTTTCTAACCCTCTTTTGTACCTCCCAGTGATTTCATTTTCTTTTTCCACCTGCTCCTCTCGCATTACCTTCTCCCCTATTTTCCTCCCTCCATCTTTCAAACACTTACTAAAACCAATTTTCGGAATATTATGCGATAACATCCTAGAATCGCGAAAACGAAATTTGTTTTTGTATATAAAACTACCCTGAGGGGTTTTGTTTATATTGTGTTTTATTTAATTTGAAAAGGTATAAAATAAATTGTACTAAAAAAAAAAGTTTTCTACCTGTTCTATCATGAATCGAAAGCCTGGGGCCGATTTTATACCCTTCCTGTATGATTTGCATCCTGATATACTTTCACTTGAACTCGATCTTCTCCTTTATTCAAACAATTATCTATTAAAGATTTACACGAGCTTAAGGTATCTCAAGAATGCGATATATGCGTATAGCATAAGAAACCCTTTTTCAAAGAGCATAGAAATATATTTAGAAAAAAAAGGCTTCCCTTCCTCCCACTGAAGATATTTGAGCTAAAAGGGACTAAAATTGAGCTCCTTTTCTCCCTTAAGTAATACCCCTCGATGGGTATTTGATGTTTTAAAAGTTAACGTAAAAGTTCGGGTCATCAATCGATAGACCTACCTGACTCCCCTTTCCGATCTCCCCCGGCCACCTAAATTCTCCTCTAGGGGTAAAGTTTGGTTTTTGATTAATTAGACCCTTGTTTGTCCGACTCGTTAGGATCGTAGTTAATGATGCCGGAAATACGTCAGGAGCAACTTGCGTGTACGTAACTGGAAGAACGCCGAGCCTTCAACAATTATTTACGGTTAACGAAGCCCCCCTTCTATTTTTTCAATCGCTAAACTGCTCTTAAAATAATAATAAATTTTTTTTAAAATCATAAATTCTCTACTACCTTCCCGCAGTCTCCATAATGTAGTTTGGATCAAGTAAAATAAAAGACAAAATGAAAGAATAAGAAAATAGTCCAACCAGAAGAGGCCTATTGCGCCGAAACCGGTCGTGGAATATCCGTTTTTTCATTCTCTCTCGTTGACTAGTATTTACACAAAATAAATGATGACCAACACCTTAATTAATTATCAAAAAGGTTGGCAGCCCTGTTTTTGTTTTCGTTCTTCACTTCTGAAATATGTTTTTCGGCAAACTATTATAAGAGTATAAAGAGAGAGGAAGAAATGAAAGGAGGCGTATTTTAAAACGGAATATGAAAAATGAGGTTATACTAAACCGGCAAGACCGGGCGGTAATGAAGGTTTCTCCGCCGTGTTTAAGCGTCTACGAAAAGGTTTCGAAATCATAAATCGACTAAGAACAACCTGTGTTGAACCATTTAATCAGTTTTACTTTGTAATCGTTTCTAATTTATGGATGAACCCTCGTTGCCTAAACATACTTCATCTATCTTCTCGAATCCCCACCCCGGAGCTTCCAGTCTACCCACAAACGTTGGGAAAGTCATCAATTTTCGTTAAGGGAGGTTGCGATTCTACTGCGTTATTCAGCTATTTCTGTCCTTGTTCCCGGGTGAGAGGGTGTTCCGAGACGGGGAGAACCTGATCGATAAATTTCACGTCTTAATAATGAAAACAACAAAAAAGTACACAAAATACATTCAGGGTTGACAGTAAAAGTCAAATTTTTTTATTCCTTTTTCTTTTTAGAAATCTGGGCGGATTGTATTAAAAGAAAAATATCCTCAGGTGAACCGTTATAAGAGTTGTAACGATAAAAGTTTTTCCCTCCCTTTGAGCAGCAATTACTCCGAGACAGAAAGGCGTCTCCTTTCCCCAGATTATCAAAACCCACAAGTTTTTTTAAACTATTTTATACGAAATTGTTTATCGGATCTTTAATTAATTGTTTGTATTAAAACTGGAAAAAATAAGTCCTAAAGACTGCTAAAATCCACAGGCAAGAATTTTCGATTTTTGGTTTTTAGAGACTGGTTTTTGATTTTTTGTTTACTGATTTCAGTTTTCGGTTTATGATTTTTACGGATTTAGGTTCAGGTTTAAGTTCACCTTATTTTCCGAAAAAAAAAAGAATAAATAAAAATAAACAATTTGGCAGTAAAGTAAAGAAAGTTGAAATCACCAAAAGCGTTTCGTTGATGAAATGTTGAAAATCAAGAGAATGACATTTTAAAAATGAAATAAAAACACAAAAGGGTAGAAATTCGTGTTTGTAATCTATGTAAAAGGTTTGTTAGCGTTGAAGTGTCAGGGGAGGCATCAGACCAAATTAAAGTTGTCATCAAGTAGCTTTCTAAATACATCACTTTTAACAAGCTAAGTAACTGAAGTTGAAGTGCACTTTATGTCTCGGTTTTTCTCACTCTAGGACCTACTCTTCTCATTTATTCCCCTGGAGTTTTAACACCCTTAAAAAAGGAGCAGAGGAGGAGACTGTTTAAGTAAATTTATTCCATTTTCTTTTCTTTCCGTGCTCCCAAATAGCATGTAACCCCCGCTTTCCCACCTTTGTAAATAGTCAGCGTTCACTCATTTGTTATTAAACGCTCTTAACATTTCGTCACGCAATTTTCTACCCTTTTCCTCCGATACCGATCTCGAAAAAACATTTTATAACATTTTTTATTCTTCACAAGAAATATTTCAAAAAAACATTTAAATTATCGCGATTAAAAATATTTTTAAACATAAAAAATCGGGAGCATTGTAGCTTGGGATAACACGAGTCGGCTGCTTTTGACAGAGGGAGGAATCTACGGGAAAAAGACCCTCTGGGATGTTGTTGGAGGAAAAAGGGGGAGGAGGACGAGCGGAGGGAGTGGACCATATACCAGCATTCAGGAATCCAATATGGCCTATTGTTTGCTAGAGGTTTAACCTAAGCCTATCTCTCTTATAACCAAGACCATTCAATTTACAAGGTACTCTCGTCGAACAATACCCTCGGAATACAATACATAAACACACGTTTAATAAATAACAAAATATTGATAATGGTTCATTTTAAAATTTAAAGAAAAAGTTATTTTTTTTGTTCAAAAACATACATTGGCCAGTTTTATTGGCAAAACGCCAAAATCAACGGTTCTTTGTAGGCCAACAACCGAGAAAAGCTGAAAAAACATCTGTTTAAAAGAGGTTTCCTGGAATAAAACCCGAGAAGAATTTTTAGGTCTAAAAGTAAAAACTGAGAAAAATCTGTCAAAAAGAGAGTTTTTTTGCCAACAGACCGAGGAAAGCCTCCAAATTTTTTTAAAATATCAGGATTCTTGGCAAAAAAACAGAGGAAAACCACCAAAAATTGTAAAAGGGTTTCTAGATCCTAAAACTTAGATGTTCTTTTTAAAAAGGTTTCATTGACAACTACGAACAATTTTTTAAAAATAAGTTTTTCGTCCCAGAAAAACGAGGGAAACGATAGAGAATTTTTTAAATTGAGGTTTCTTTTCAAAAAACTTAGGAAATTTGATAGGAGTCTAGGCTGAAAGACCGAGAAAACCCCCCCAAAAATACGTTCAAAAAGGTACTTCTGCAAAACCCGAGAAAAACGCCATATATTCGTACCATGAGGTTACTTTGTCCAAAAACTGAAGGAAAGCTCTTAAAAAACTGTCGAAAAACATTGCTATTTGCCAAATAACTCATTCAAAAGAGCGATTCTTGAAGCTTTACGAGAAGAACGTCAAATTTTCTAAAATAGTCCCAAAAATCAGGTGAAAAATGAATTTTTCTATCTAATTTTATGAAACTTTGATTGAAAATGTGATAGGTATCAAACGAAGGTAATAATAATTTTTAATTAAATCAAAAAGTTCAGTGAATCAAAAATAAATTAATTTTAAAGATTATTGTCTTTAAGTTACTTCCTCAAAGTTTCCGAGTTATGTTTATCCCTTCAACTTTTCATTTCATGGAATTGAAATTAATTCCAAAGAATATAAAAGAGGGAGGGAAAAACTCGATTTTTTTCAATATTTTTTTTTCCTGGTGTAATTTTAATTCTTTTACTTTATAAGTACTCCCTGGGGAGGGAGCCCTTAAATATTTAAAATCTAAAATTGTTTCTGACAGGGATGCTGATTTTCTGACTACAGGAATCGAATGCTTCCGAAGTTTAGGTCCATAAGTGTAATCATCAATTTATCTATTAAAAAAACAAATTAATTTTACCCGTAGATTCTATTTGAATTTTTTTTTCTCGATCTCTAACCGTGCGAAAATTAACTAGCAACGCACAAGCCATTAATTATTCTGAACTCCACCAAGCTGAAAATTGGACGATTTTTTAGGACGAGACGTTTTTCCCGGGGTAAAAAGCGATAAATAAGAAGGGGAAAGACTTTTTACTCCCTTATCTATTTTTTTAAATATCGGCCCCTTAATGAACACCGTGCCTCAAAGACAAAATTTTGCCCTGAACGTGGGTCAATTGTCAAAGCCTAAAAGTGCCAAAATAATTATCGGGAAAAGTTCTTCTTTCTTCATAAATAATAAATAATTACTTAAAATATCAGCCCGTAAAAAAAGTCATATTTAGAAGTAACTTTTCATTTAATGTCCTTAGAGGAACAATAACAAAGTTTATGAAGTTTCCCCGACGTTCGGAAACCCGTAAACGTGAAGTCTCGCAATAATACAATAGCCTTCCATGATTTATCAAGGTTTAAGTTAAATACTTTTACTTCAACATTGAAACCAATAAATCATTAATGAGACCGAAAATCCATTAAAGGGGATTTAGTTTTGACAAAACCGGAAAAAACCTGTCATTAAGGGTCCTTTGTACCACTTTATACGGAATTTTTTTTTAAAGTTTTGTTCCAATTTTGCGCGAAACTGTTGAGTGTTGATGTTTTAAATTTTGCTGCAGTCTAGGAGACACAATCGGAATTAAACAAAGCTAAAAACCGTAATTTTATCAAATTTTTGAATTTGCTCCCAATTTATAAAAAATTTACTGAGGTTAGGGACAAACTTTCTTAGCTTTTAGCTTTATTAAACACTCATAAATTTAAATACAAACTCGTTTTGTCGAAATTTTTTTGTTTTAATGAGAAAAATTGATTTTTTTTTTTTTCTGATCCGGAAAAAAGGCCTAAAGATATGCCAGTAAATTCGATATTTTTTTTTAAGCTAAAAACCTCGAAAAACGCCTTAAAAAGTTGAAAAAAATTAAAGTAACACAGTTTTTCAAAACTAAGTTCCGTGGAAAAACGACTAGGATGTGTGTTCATGGGAAATGAAAAATTATTTTCTTACTTTTCTGAGAGTTAGGGCCCAGAAATGTAGGATATTAATTTTAAATTGAGGAAAAACTGTTTTAAAGGCTCAAAATCGAGATAAAAATGTACAATTTCATATAAAAAAGTGACCACCACAAAGAAAGTTTGGAATAGCAGGGCATTGTGACATGTGACAAAACTTCCTGATCCCTTCCCAGAAAAACGTTTTACCGGTGTGGAAAAATGCTCCATTTTATGATCCCTCCCGTAAAATCACATGATGAAAAAGGGAGGGTCGGCCACCACGGGAGAACCGTATAAATAGTAGGTGGTAAACAGCCCAAGTAAAAAGGAGGAGAGTACATTCGAGTTAACAACGCTCATTTCGGTAATACTCGCCACCCCTAATAGTACCTTAGTTCCAATTTTGGTTTTGCACCCACCAAACCTCTCATCCTCTTCACATACTAAGGATCCCCCCAAGCCTAAAAGGATGTTTTTATAGATTCAGAACACGTCGTCCCCACCATTCCAAATGATTTCCTCACTACAGGCCGCAACCCTAAAACCCAACGACGCTTGAAACATGACTATTATGTACGAAATGTTTACTTCAACAAAAAAAAAAAAAAAAATCCTTAAATATGGGGGGGGGGGGATGAAGTGCGGACCCAGGCTAGTACCCACGGTTTTTTTGGGAGGGTACCTAATAAAAAAAAATTCTTTTCATTGACTCATATCAAAAATCAGGTTTCATTCCTAGGGAACAAAGTAAATATCCCACTTCATTTCGCTAACGATAAAACAAAAAAAGGTGTTTTCTTAATTATTTGTCCACACTTTTTTAATCTCCTGGGCGTTTTTCACGGTATTTTCCCAAATAAAATCTCTTTTTCCGGCTTTTTTGACACTTTTCAACGGTTTACGGCAAAGAAACACCTTTTTTAGGAATTTATATTTTTTTTTTTCAGTATTTTATATAAAAAAAGGAGATTTCATAGTTTTTTTGGCGCTTTTTTATCTCCTGGGCGTTTTTCACGGGATTTTCCCAATAAAATATCTTTTTTCCCGGCTTTTTTGACATTTTTCAGAGGTTTACGGCCAAGAAACACCTTTTTTAAGGGATTTTTTTTTCGGTATTTGACACTTAAAAAAAAGTCGTTTTCTCGGTTTTTTTCGGCGCTTTTTTTTTTATCTCCTGGGCGTTTTTCACGGGATTTTCCCAAATAAACTCCCTTTTTTCAGGCTTTTTCGACATTTTTCACAGGTTTAAGGCAAAGAAACACCTTTTTTAAGGGATTTTTTTTTTTTTTTTCGGTATTTGACACTTTAAAAAAAAAGTCGTTTTCTCAGTTTTTTCGGCACTTTTTATCTCCTGGGCGTTTTTCACAGTATTTTCCCAAATAAATATCTTTTTTCCGGCTTTTTTGACATTTTTCAGAGGTTTACTGCCAAGAAACACCTTTTTTAATGGATTTTTTTTTTCGGTATTTGACACTTTAAAAAAAAGTTGTTTTCTCAGTTTTTTTGGCGCTTTTTTATCTCCTGGGCGTTTTTCACGGGATTTTCCCAAATAAACTCTCTTTTCCAGGCTTTTTCGACATTTTTCAAAGGTTTACGGCAAAGAAACACCTTTTTAAGGTAATAACGTTTCCCAAGATTTTGCTTAACAAGAAACGAAATTTTGGAGTTTAATTGAAGTTAGTTGATTTAATAATGTTCGATAGATTTTCGATTTGTCTCATAATTTTTCAACAGAAAAACTCGTTAATTTAAGAAAAGCAACTAAAATGGATTTTCCTTCCCCCTTAGTGACTAATTGAACGTAATGAATAATAGAAAAACCCTTTGGTGTTTCCCTATAAATAAATAAAAATGGCTTTCTTTTGTACCCTGCCATCATTTTTCGATTCAAAAGTATCGCGCATTTTGAATAGTTTATAATTTACAACGGTTATAAGTTGAATGGGTCTGAATAAGGGCATGGGAATCATAACAGGTGGACGCACATGCACGAATAACTAATGGTTCTTTGAATCTCCTTGCACCTAGAGCGTTGAAAATATTCACCCTAGGCAATATTTTAAGGTAAAATATAGCTTGAAAAAGTTATTTATATTCCCTCAATACATAAATTAATAAAATATATATAAAATTTTTAATATTTTAAAATTTTCTTTTTTACCAGCGGAAAAAAAAGGTCGTGTATAATTTTTTAAATGGAACCTCAAAGATTAATTACTTGCTTCAAGAGACTGCGGGGTCGGGAACAAAAGCGTCCCCTCGTGGCGGGAACGGTGACAAAAACAAGGTTGGGAGTCCATTAAAAATACCCTATCTCACATAATCCCTTGGAAAGCCTGATAAGAGTTTTTCCTTTTCACTTTTTTTTTCCTTTTTAATATTTTGACTTAAAAAGAAATGGGAAAATATCATCCCGTGTGTATAATGTCGAAAACGAAAGGTTATTAACTAATGAGCCTCCGTAGGTCAGTGGTCGATGTATTTTACTCACATAATCAAAGATGGAAATTATGAATTTATAGCCCAGCTGTGAAAGAGATTAAAAAATAGAAATATTTTACGACCGGTTTCGACCTAATATGTAGGTCTCTTCAGTTAAACCATTTTCCGCTTATTGTATACACTTAAGTTTATCTCTGAACAAAGTACTGGTTTGAAGAGCTTCCTACGAAACCTTCCTTAAGAGAAGTAACAATATAGGAGGAAATATAACGGAGGGGACGTACAACGTAGGTGGAGGTAGGTATATGGGAGGGGAAGTATATCGGAAAGGGAAGTATAAGGGAACGAAAGTATAACGGAGGGGATGTATAAGGGAGGGAAATATAAAGGAGGGGGAAGTATAATGGAGGGGGAAGTTTTTTTTTTGAAAAATTTTCCAAGTTTTCTTTTTTTCTGAAAAATTTTGTAAGTTCTTTTTTTTCGAAAATTTTTCTTTAATAATGGGTAGAAGTATGAAATTTCTCCCTACTGTAAGAAATAAATAATTAAAAAGTGGCAATTTTTTTACACCAAAAATTCGTAAAAAATATATGGAGTCTTTGGTGAAAATTTGGTGAAAATTAGACCAACGGTTCGGCCGCAGCGAATTTTTTAAAATTTCAAACAGCTATATCTCCGCCATTTCTTCGAAATTCAAAAATCGCCCTCGTTACATTTTTGTTCACAGGCTAAAGAAATTTGTGTGAAAATTTGGTGAAAATCGGTTGAAAAATGTGGCCGTAAAGTGTTCCGGAAAATATGCTACGGACGGCGTAACGGCCGGCCGGCCGAAACCACAAAGTTGAGGTAGGTAAAGATCAATATTCGATTTGACCCTCCGGGTCTAGAAGACCCTTTCCCAAAAACCCAACGTGGAGGGTATCACAATAACTTCTTTAAGGAAGTTAAAAGGCAAGTTGATGTGATCGAGTGAGCGGGAAGGTAGCGTGGAACTACTGGAGTCCCCTTTGGATAAAGGGCGTAGGTCAGTGGTCTAGGCTTTTGACTCAGCAGTGGAACTGAATACAGTGAAACTTCCCAATAACGGACACTCCTGGGGACCGGAAATTTGTCCGCTATATAGAGGTGTCCGCTTTTCGGAAAATAGGAAAAAAATCTCTAAAAAAAATGAAAAATGAAGTTTAATTTCTGATTAGGAAAACATAATATGTATTATTACATACATATATACGATATTACATATGTACATACATAAATAAAAAATTAAACTTTTAAAAAGTCGGTAATTTTGAAGTGAAGTCAAGAGTATAACTGAATTTTATAAATAAAAGACATGGTGAGGGACAAAAAGGGATTAACTAAGGTCAAAGATCATAAGTAAGATGCAAAATGTAAACAAAACATCTCTAGAACAACAGAATGTCAATAAACTTTGTCCTTGAAAAAACGTGCTGTCCGCTATTAGGAGACTTTTAGGGGTGAAATTGAATTTTTCAGGCTGTCCGCGTCCGTTATTGAGAGTGTCCGCTTTATAGAAATATTTAGAATACCTTTTCCTATGTTTTAACGCCGGGGAAACTGAATTTGTCCGTTGAAGGGAGATGTCCGCTTTTAAGAGGTGTCCGTTAAGGGAAGTTTCACTGTATAAATTCTGGATTTCATCTTCGAAGACACCTAACTCCCGGATAACCAATTATTTTGCCTTCAATAGAAAGAAATCAATCTTTTTTTCAATTTATTAAATGAAAATTCAGCATTTTGTTTTTTAAAATGTTTCAAAGAAATCAATTTAATGGATGAGTGGCCCGGGGAAAGTTTGTACGAAGGAGGGAAAGGGGGGGTATTTGCTAATTATCTATAGGGAGTTGTGGTCTTAGCTGACATGGTTGCCCCAGAGCACGGTCAGCATAATCTAATAAATTTAGTACTGGATAGAGCCCTCTCTATATTCGGAAACTAGGTCAGTTTCGTCGGGAATCAAGAGAGCTCGTTGAACGTCTAAATTAAGTAGAATACGACGAAAGCCTCTAGGCGGTCCTTTTAGGTTGTCCTTACGGTATTATTATTCTATCCTTCGCATAAGGATGAATATTACAAAGGGTAGTTTATTGATTTTGAAAGCCTTTGGTAGTCGCTAGAAACTAAATAGGTGAACTTCAATGTCTCCCTCGAAAATTTCCTGATAAAAAAATCATTTATAGCAAACTTTTATGGACCTTCACCTAAAATTGACAGTAAGCTCAATTTGGGCGCAGCGATAAAAATAAAAGATTTTTCTTTTAATCAACACAAAAAAGTAGGGCGGCCAATTTGCTCCGAAAAACAGTTTTACCTATTTTTATGTTTAAAAATCCCGTAGAAACATTAAACGGACGGCTGGGAGGTAAAAGAGGCTCCATTTGGGAATGATTGGCGTTATATCAGCTTTATAAGTGGATTAGAGACTCATCCAACGACGCCTCCTCAAAACCAATTTTTTTTTTTTCTCTCTCTGCGGATAAAGTCGAGGCAGGTACTAAACCAATTAGGTAACCTTTAAAACCCCCTCCTCTCCCGCCCTACTTCCCTATAATCTCGTTCCGGAAACACTATAAAAATGGATGAAAAATACCCTCCTCTCGAGATTATTAATTAAAACTTGAACGTCATCCACTTTTACCTACCGGATTAGTTAGAGACTTATAAAAAATAAAATAAATAATGAAAAGAAAAAACCTTTTCTTAAAATTTCAGATCGAATTTTCTTCTTTTGTACTTCTTTCACCTTATTTCCATTACCTGAAAAATAAAAAAAATAAATTTTTAATACCATATTTTTATAATCCAGATTTACTCTTTCTTAGCCATCTTGAATTAAAAAATTTCCAAGATTTCGGCATAAAAGAGAAAGGATTTAAAAAAGAAAAATTTAAGTAAAATCAGTAAGAGCTGTGTGGGAAAAAAAAATTTTCTATTAGGAAAGGCGATAATCCTCCGCCCCAAAAGTTAAAAAAAAATTTTGTGAGCTCTCAAACCCCATATTTCAAGGTAGTTTTCTTGGAAATTTTGTAGGAAGTGGGTGGTGGTTTTCTAGGAAAGGCGATAACTCTCCGCCTCAAAAAGTTAAAAAAATTTTTTTGAGCTCTCAAACCCCATATTTCAAGGTGGTTTTCTTGGAAATTTTCTGGAAAGTGCGTGGTGGATTTCTAGAAAAGGCGATAACTCTCCGCCCCAAAAAGTTTAAAAAATTTTTTTGAGCTCTCAAACCCCATATTTCAAGGTGGTTTTCTTGGAAATTTTCCAGGAAGTGCGTGGTGGTTTTTTAGAAAAGGCGATAACTCTCCGCCCCAAAAAGTTAAAAAATTTTTTTTGACCCCTCAAACCCCATATTTTAAGGTGGTTTTCTTGGAAATTTTTTAGGAAGTGCGTGGTGGTTTTCTAGAAAAAGCGATAACTCTCTGCCCCAAAAAGTTAAAAAAATTTTTTGAGCTCTCAAACCCCATATTTCAAGGTGGTTTTCTTGGAAATTTTCTAGGAAGTGCGTTGGGGTTTTCAGGAAAGGCGATAACTCTCCGCCTCAAAAAGTTAAAAAAATTTTTTGAGCTCTCAAACCCCATATTTCAAGGTGGTTTTCTTGGAAATTTTTTAGGAAGTGCGTGGTGGTTTTCTAGAATAAGCGATAACTCTCCGCCCCAAAAAGTTTAAAAAAAATTTTTGAGCTCTCAATCCCCATATTTCAAGGTGGTTTTCTTGGAAATTTTCTAGGAAGTGCGTGGTGGTTTTCTAGGAAAGACGATTACTCTCCGCCCCAAAAAGTTAAAAATTTTTTTTTGAGCTCTCAAATCCCATATTTCAAGGTGGTTTTCTTGGAAATTTTCTTGGAAGGGCGTTGGGGTTTTCTAGGAAAGGCGATAACTCTCCGCCTCAAAAAGTTAAAAAAAAAATTTTGAGCTCTCAAACCCCATATTTTAAGATGGTTTTCTTGGAAATTTTCTAGGAAGTGCGCAGTGGTTTCCTAGGAAAGACGATTACTCTCCGCCCCAAAAAGTTAAAAAATTTTTTTGAGCTTTCAAACCCCATAGTTCAAGGTGGTTTTCTTGGAAATTTTCTGGGAAGTGCGTGGTGGTTTTCTAGAAAAGGCGATAACTCTCCGCCCCAAAAGTTAAAAAAATTTTTTGAGCTCTCAAACCCCATATTTTACGTAAGGTGGTTTTCTTGAAAATTGTCCATTTTTACAGGATTTTTAGCATCCCAATTTTTCGAAACCCACAGGCTACAAAAAAAGTTTTTGAGCTCTCAAACCTGTGGGAAGGGGGATGAACCGGGGCCTGCCTTTGCTGCTTATCCTCCCAGAAAAATGTAATTACCCCATTTGGGATGTCATGATTATGATCGATGACCTTGGTAAATACTAAACAAAAATTCATAGTTTTCAATATATTGACTTCAAGGATATTTTAATATAAGGTAATAAAACGCTGCAATATGTTATGCAAATTCGACATAAGGGTTTGTTCGAAGGTTGAGTGGGGGGAGGATTGGCCCCCTGTTGAATAGAAAGGGAACTTAAAGAGAAGGGAGGCCTTGAGGCGAACGAGAGAGAGGGACGAAATCTTGGAGAGGGAAACTCCTCGCTACTTCTCGACATTTCACAATGACTTGTGTCAGGGTCCTTTTATGCGATGTGACGTCGAGATAATGGCGATGGTGGCGGGGGGATTTCCCACTCGGAGAATCCTCCCCTGAGAAACGAACGTTTCGGGTCCCTACGAATGGAAAGGGACTACGGAGGCGACAAAGTCTTGGGAACATCAACGGTGAATTAATTAGGGCTTCCCTCGGGCTAATCCGTCTGAATTACTGCAACCTTTCCCTCCTCCCCCTCGCCATTCAAGTTTCTCCTCTGCTAAGTAACTAGTTTGGATATTTCGAAAAGGCAAATGAAACAAATAACTAATTAATACTAATTGGCAATCACCCTAATAAATTAATTTTATAAACAAAGTTTATCTAGTTTTCCTGTAGGTAGAATCGACAAGCGAACAAAGGAGGTGACGACCTTGAGAATCAGAACCGAATGTGCTGCGATCTATCAAGTAATTATGAAAACAACGTTCCGTTGTTTGTTGTCTAATCCCCCTTAAGGAGTTCTGACGATTTTCCGATCAGCTTTATGTAATGGATTTTACAGGAATTAATAGGGTGAAGGATGATCAATCTTAGTTGTTTTTAATGAGTCATGCGTTTAATTAGACAAAACCTTCTATTATTATACAAAGAGGTTATAGGTAGAACTTGTGGAAAAGGAGGTGTTCAGAAGAGTTAGAAAGGGGGTGTTTGATTAATGATTCGCGCCAGTTTGTATAATAGGGTTAGGTGGGACGCTTCCAGACCCGCCGCCTCCCCGACCCCCATTGACAACTTACAAATGGTCAGGGCCCGGGCAAATTGTTGACAGTCCCTGTATAAATCAGGTTTCCGGTCCTTCTAACCCTTTTAAATTCTGTGTGTAAAACCTTGGGAGGATTTCACTCGGGTTCATTTGCTTTATGTTGGGGATTTTGAGTAGCGGGAGTCGTTGAGTTTTGCGGTCGTTTTAGTTTTTGCTCCCACCTTCCCAAAATAGATGAGCTAAACATCAAAAGGGTTTCGGCGTAATAAAACTGACTGAATTAGCTTTCTTTTATTCTCAAGAGTGTAAAATTTAACAACTCCTCCACCTATGAATTACTTACTCATCATTTCTGACAAAGAGGGGTAGATTTCGCTGAGTTAGGACAAACGGGTTTTTTCGAGTTGAAATTTTTCATAACAAAAATATTTATTGATCCTCAGGGAGAAGGAGTTTCCGTCACTTTTATGATCTTCGTGAAGTCGAATGGCCAGGTAAGGTATATCGTACCTCCGCTCTACGAGATTTCCCGGGTAGGGGGTAGCACATTTCAATCTTTAGTGTCGTCTCCAGCAAAAAGGGTCAGATTTTGAGGAGAAGACGCGGACATTGCCTATTAGAAATAGCACCGAGAAAAGAAGCCCACTGAGAAATACTCGTGAGAATCCTGCAAAAGGATGTTTGATCTGTCTGAAGAGGTAGGTGATGCACAACAATATGGTATAAAGGGAGTTTTTTCGGCCGAAAGAGCTAGAAAATCAGTTTAAACGCGGAGAAAATACAAGTTTTGACGCTTAAAAAACGAGGAGAACCACAGAAAAGTACTGGTTTGAAGAGCTTCCAACGAAAACTTCATAAAAGAGAAATAACAATATAGGAGGGAAAGTATATGGGAAGAGGAAGTATATAGGAGGAGAAGTATATGGGAGGGGAAGTATATGGGAGGGAAGTATAACAGAGGGGGAAGATAACGGAGGGGGAAGTATAACGGAGAGGGAAGTATAACGGAGGGGAAGTATAACGGAGGGGAAGTATAAGGAGAGGAAGAATAAGCAAGGGGAATTTTTTTTTTTTTTTCGAAAAATTGTCTGGGTTTTCCTTATTTTTGCGCTTTTTTTTTGAAAAATTTTCTAAGTCTTTTCTTCTAAAAATTTTAAGGGTTTTTTTTTTTTTTTTTTTTTTTTTTTTTTTTTTTTTTTTTTTTTTTTTTTTTTTTTTTTTTTTTTTTTTTTTTGAAGTGTCAAGGTAGAAATAATGGGCTCTTTGGCTTAGGGATGTGCCTCTCGTAATGGGTAGAAGTACGAAATTTCTCCCTACTAAAAAAAATAATAATTAAAAAGTGGCAATTTTTTTACACCAAAATTCTTAAAAAATATAAGGAGTAATTGGTGAAAATTCGGTGAAAATCGGATTAACGGTTCGGCCGCAGCGAATATTTTAAAATTTCAAACAGGCATAATATCTCCGCCATTTTCAAAATTCAAAAATCGCCCTCGTTACATTCTTTTTCACAGGCTAAAGAAATTTGTGTGAAAATCGGATAAAAACTGTAGCCGTAAAGTGTTCCGGAGAAAAATGCTACGGCCGGCCGGACCCCGACAAAGTTGAGATCGGTGTAGACCCATATTCGAATTTTTCCTCCGGGGTCTGGAAGACCCTTCCCCAAAAACCCGACGTGGAGGGTATCACAATACCTATTTTAAGGAAGTTAAAAACATGATGTATGAAAAGGGGTTTTGAAGGTCGAATTTTTTTCCTTAATTTCTAGAGAAATTTCCTTTCCTCACTGTAATTTTTATTTTTAAACTAAAGTACCCTTTATTTATAAAAAGTAATTTAATAAAAGTGCTTGGTCGATTTTTTATGAAAAAGTGACTTTATTAGCTGTAATAACAGTTTCGTCTGGTGGAGAAGTCGGAGAACGATTTTAAAAGGAAGAAGGGGAGGTATTTTATTTTCACTCTTGGCTCTTAGAAGCTATGTAGGTGACAAGTACATACGAGCGGGATTTAAAACGTCGCCGGAAATAACAGGTGTCTGAGAGCTCTTTAACCTATCGCGACAAAAATACGTACGAAATATTAAAATATTTTGACGTTTTTATATGGAGAAAGCCCTGAGGGGCAATAAATGGAAGGATTCTGTCTGGTTGAAAATGCATTATCGGCGTTCATAATTAAATAAGACGTGTCGGGAGAGTTGGACAAAACAAAAGTGGATGGTGGTGAAGTTGGGAGTTGGAAACAAAGCCTCTCGACGACTCTCCTCGTCCATCCACTCAATTCGAAACCAAACCACTTTTAAGCAATCGCTAGGGTTCGAGTGGTCGTCCCTTTTCCCTCCTCGCGCTTAATCTAATAAATAATCAGATGTTGTAATAGGATTATGAGGTGTGGGGGCGTGTTATCCGCTTAAAAGGAACAACTTGGGAGTGCGGTGGCTTCTTTGGATTAAACTCCCTATCTTCCTTCCCTTCCAGACATAATCCCCACCTCGACACACTTAAATTTTCAAAACGCTTTCACTCTAAATTCCATAAATTAATCCTTCAGAGAATACCAAACAGAGCGTGAATCGTTGAAATTTCAAAGGAGCTCTCGGACGGACCCCTGTGATCTTGTCGATCTCAATTGTTTTCCACCGATGGGATTAAGGGGAAGTGCCGCCGTTATACGCTCGAGTGCAACTGGATATATTTAGGACCCCGTACTCCCGGATTATCCTATATCCTGCGACTGATCGGTTTAGCCCTTGGGATAGTGAATCTCCCAGGCACTATTCATTACTGACACTCTCACCATGTGTTATCCATCAACTCTCCCTATCGCCAAATATCCATCGCATACACCCATTTTCCACCTGGAAAACATAAACCAAAGCTCCAAAATTTTAAATATTGTCTTCAAAAAACCCATCAGCTTTAGTGCTTCAGTTTCTATCAAAAGCAAGAGCAGCGAGGGGGAAAAAGAAGTAGTGAGCAAAAAGAAAAGATGTAGTAAAAGACGAATTGAAAGTCCAAGCAATCAAAGATTCTTGAGGCATTATTCAAAATACCGTTTACTTTGCTAATTCCTAGTCAGAATACCCTTTTAGAGTAATTTGGAATTAAATGATGGTTGTGGCTCAAACGTTTACTTAAGCGGTCTGAGTTTTTAGTAATTTTGTTTTATGTTTTGCCCATTAAAAAAACAAAAGAAACAAAAAACATCTGCGGGTTTTCTTAGAAGTTTCTTGCTTTTTAACTCTTTTAATACCAAAAGACATTACACAATAGGGCGTAGCCATTTGCGAATGCAAATTTAAGAAATAAAAGCCTTTTTTTTCCCTTCCCTTTTTTTTATTTCTTATGAACGTGTACGGAACAGGCTTTCGAGCGGGCAAATTATTAAACATTATTTTTGCAGAGGGAGAAAGTATTCCCGACGGAGTGGCAATGGTGTGACTTATAAGCCCTTTGGGCTCCCCTCACGTACACCGCCAAGTCTATAAATTTGACAAAATGGCCTTTAATACGAGCACTAAAAAGTAGCTGGCTCTCTCTCGTCGAGGACCACGTGAAATCGTTAGTGAAATGGGCCTCGTGTGGAAGGGAATGCTGAGCCAAATCCTCTCCTATTAGCCCACCTCTCAATATGTTTAGTTTAATCCAGGGAGAAAGAAAAAAAAAATCTACATCAGGTGATTATAAATTGTAGTTTATAAAAATGGAGCTTGATTTTGAGCTTCGACATCAAGGGATTTTTAGGTTTCTTTCAACATTTATTCACGTTTTAGCGGAAGCGCATTTTCTCTACGCGAACATCAAGCATTACGAGTTCAACATGCAATTCGCCGATACGCCTTTTGAACGGTTTGGATATCATTACAAATTTATGACGGCCTGGGGGAGTGTAATACAGTCATTACATTATACGTATTCCCTCATATACGATATCGCGAAATATCTTTCACATTTAAACGAGCCGCCTGATTTGATGGTTCAAATCCACGCTTATTTGAGATCAAGTTTCGCTTTTCCGATCGCCCTTATCACCAGTGTGACATTTTGGACTTTCTTCATATTAGACCCGGACACACTTTACAGTAAAATCGATGAAGCACCTCCAGTCTATCTCCGTCACATGCTCCATACGAACGCAATCCTTTTTCAAATCGTCGATTTTATTTTTTGTAAATGCAGCTATCCGAAAGATATCGTCTGCGTTTTGATCGTCCTTTTCTTCTACGGTTCGTACGTCGGTTGGATGTGCATTGTCAAATTGGTGACGAATCAATGGATGTATCCTTTCTTCGGAAGAGTCTCTTTCATCAAAAAAATAATCATCTTATGCGTCTTTTTCATCTGCTTCTACCTCTGTTACAAAGTAGGACGAGCTTTCAATCAGTTCTTGTGGGACGACGGGCCTTACGAGGTTCCAAACCCGGTGGAAGAAATCATCGCTGAATCTTCGCAGATTTTCCTCAGCCCTCCAAGGACGACCGTTGAAGGCTACGGGTCGAAAATTTCACGCATATTTTCTGGCAAAAATATTAACGAACGGAAATAAATCATATGTTTATTAAACCTTGTGAAAATTCATACATTTAGAAAAATATACTAGGATTTTGACTTTTTGGGGTGGTTGCTTGGCATTCTCCCCCTTTACGAGCTGTTTGCAACGGCTTGATAAAAGGAAACCCTTTCGAGAACGCGTCTGACGCCGGATTCTTTGCGCTACTGGCGCAGCACTTTTCGCCTCTCTTTGCCCATCACTTCTCCCCGACAGCAAAGCACAGAAAGCGACGAGTGATGCGATCATCACGTAGTTCATTTCTTCCCCAACAGATTGCCAGTTTCTGCATGTCGCTAGAGCCACGGGAAACGAAGGTATTAAATTTTTTAGAGAGGCTTCCCGCTGTTGCCGCTGGGCAACTAAAGTAGCCTGCGGTCTCGAAAGGGTTAAGTTGCTCTATTTAGACCCTGAAGGGATAATTTTTTTCCTCTCAATACTAAATCTCTTTAGCTCACTTTGCTTAAACTAAAATACACATTTTTATATGTGAAAAATTACATTTCGAGGTAAAAGGGACATTTATCGAAATTTTTCTTATTTTGGTATGACTCATCTCAAAAATACCAAGGAGAGCTTAAAAATTTAAATGCAAATATCTGACACGAAGTTCTTGTAATAGGATTCGATCCTTCATCCGTGGGAGCACTTTTGAATTTTTCATGAAGCAAAGTCTGGTTAGCGGGTGTATTGTCTCCGTCCCTTGATGAACCACTTCAATCCACGTTGATGCGTTTTCACCCTCGTATGGGGAAGGAAACTCATATCTTCCGATACCCAAAAGGAGCTCCCCAAAAAAAAGGAAGCATTCTTCCACTTCATTCGGTTAAATCCGAAAACCCTTTTCGCCCCTTTAACACCCCCCGACCGACGGCTTCTAATGGGATTTCGCGTCGGATGCACTTAAACGAATCGCTCGACATAGTTTAGTGTCTCCGACCTAGAGAGGAATCCCGTTCTATTCCAAAGGCACTTGAATAAATTAAACATAACCCTTCATTACTATTCGAAATTGGCTTAAAAGGAACTATTTTTAAATTAAAATTGCCCCACAAAAAAAAAGAGCTTTTCTTGCGAGAGGAAAAAAATGATACATCGTTATCTCTAATATGAGCGTTCCCGCGTTTTTCCACAACAAGCTTTGCCCTTCATCAAATCTCAATTACGGATGAGGCGAAATTTATAAATCAGGGAAAACGGCGTTATCTTTTGTAAATAATCTCGAAAATAGACGGCGAATGAACGAGATTTACATGTGTGTTTCCGCAAAGATTGATGCCCTATAAATCCAAGTTTTGTTTTGTTTCCTGCAGGGAGGATTTTCCACCCCCATCCAAAACGCACGGGGTTCAGGAAACGTTTCTGATTCACGACCTCCGACATCCCAGCGTTTCAAAACGCGTGAAAGAGAGGGGGGGGGCTCTGACGTAGTCTTGTCACCTAATTTATTCAGATTTATTCACAGTCTCTCGTTTACAATGAAATTAAAATCCTGTTTGGATCAGAAACGAAGGGAAACGTTCGCCCGTTCTAAAATTACGCGGTCCCAGAAATGGCTCGGGTTCATGAATCCCTGATACACATTAATGGCATAAACAATAGAATTTCATGAAAATCACATATTGCAAACACGAAATTCATGTTACCTCATCTATTTATAATAAGTTCATAATTGATATTAATTCTGCAGTGCCCTTTGTTTTAATCAAGTTATATTGTCTTTCTTTTTGGACTTCAGGGTGTTACGCTCAACTGGGCAAGATCATTCAAATTATAAAATGGTCATTTCAGAAGGTATTCAATCGCTAAGAATGAAAAAGGCTTCGCCTTGGGAAAGGGAGCTGAAATTGTAAAAATCGTTAATTTACTATCTAGAAACAACAACAAAAAAGTTGTGGTTGAGCCGAAGTCGTCAACGAGCTCATCACGAGTAACCGCTTGGGTCGAAACCTCTACCGTTCTAACTAAACCCCTAGGAACGAGAGAGGTCAAAAACTTTTTCTCACCAAGAAACTTTAACCGAGTGCTACAACTTCCACCTGAAGTGTTTTTATTCTACCCCCTCTCCCGGCACTCTTTTCTCAGAAATACCATTGTATTGTTCAACTCTCGAAGGACTTTTGGTGTAGGATTTTTTTTAAAATTCCAACTTCGAGATCGACTGTTCACAATGGGCGCGCAATTTGCGAAATTGTTGAAAACCCCTCGAGAGAAGTGGCCATTGTGGTTTCTAATAGGCTACAATAATTACTGTTGATGGGAGAAAAGCGCCATTACCTAAGAGGAGCTGGCGATCCGACCATTTTCTGCGGAGGGGACAAAGCGCTTCTGCCCGGTGTCATTAGTCTTCTCTAATGGGTACCTATCAACCCATTTTTTCCCACCGACCCCAACCGCGATAACGCATAATTGAGATAAATGTATTCATACTCGCTTTTTTTTTTAATTGCGCGAGGAAAAAAGTCCACTACAAAAGGCGTGGTTTTTAAGTTTTTAGGCTTGTTCTCTCAGGATTAGTGTTCGGCTTTAGCGAAAAGGGCCGGCATCCCCGCCTTCCTTTTAGAGAAAGACCTACCTTTCCTCGCTCAATAATTCAGCCTGTCCGAGAGAACGGAGTGGATGTTGCAGATAGAATCTGCAAACATAATTCCCATGACGTCACTCCCTTGTTTGTTTATAATTAGAGCAATATCAAACAATGGTCACCTTCTCTTGTTTAAATTCTATTTATTTTATAAAGCACATAACAAAAACAGTCCAGATATGTTTTATTAATAAAAAAATGTTAAGAATTTTCTTATTCTCAAGAATGTTCTTTTATGACATGGTAGAGTAAAAAAGAAAATATTTTCTTGGGTTCGGGAAAGGTTGTTTTAGAGGAAGCCACCTTCCCTAAGATTTATTTCAACATCCACTACAATAAAGAAATATTACCACGAAACTTAAATTCACTATATGGAAACACTGGCGTTGAAGATAAGGAGGACATTGATGATAAGAACGGAAAAAGTGGCGACCTCATAAGCGCATAAGTCAGATGGACGTGAGTTTCGCCATTTTAATTGAGAAAAGTGAGTCGAAGAAGAAGTGGGCGAAGGCTGGAGAGAGAAGAAAGTTCAGGTGTCCTTGAACCTCCTTCGACTCACCCTTTTCAATTGAGGCGCTCCGGGTACAAAGGGCGAACTCGACATCGGACAAATTTTTTTTAACTTCCTTAAAGAAGTTATTGTGATACTGATACCCTCGACGTCGGGTTTTTGAGAAGGGTCCTCCAGTTTTTTTTTTTCATTTTCAGATTCTAGACCTCTTGGTGAATACACCCATATAATTTTTATGTTGAGTTCGCCATTTTTTCCCCTTTAAATACGTAAAAACCGAAACTTTAAAATGCGAATATCTCGAAACTACGTTTTGTCGAGTACGCCCTTCGTACCCGGAGCGCCTCAATTGTTCTTTTACATGTAGCAGACGATAGTTTCTAAGAGCGCTGAAAAGGCCGCAAATTAAAATATCAATCGAAACATCATTGCATTCACTGCTGTCCGCCTTATTCTTAAAAACTAGGACAGCTGGCAGGGAAGGTTTTTTTGGCCAGAAATTTTTAAGATTTGGGAGTTTGCTTACATTTTTTGTTTGATAAAAATGTGATAGGTTTGAGATCCGTTTGAAACATGTCCTAGAATAAATATTGATCATGCGTTTGGGAGTTAATGCGCTCCTCTGTATGCGAGTGTGTTAACGTGAGCCCTGTAGGTATGCGAAATTGTGATTGTTGATTTAGCCGATTGTTTACACGGCTTCCGTCCATCTCTGCTCCGCCTAATTAGAGAGGCGTTTCTCCCAGGACCTTTCCTACCCCGTTTTCCTTTTTTTTAGTGCGGTAGAAAAACCGCGCGCGTCGGGTGAGATTGATGTTTGTTTCCCGGGAACTCCGAATTTATTTACGCTTCTGGGTTTTATGGTAGTGATGTCCGGAGAGGGCGGACCTATACACCCAGTACACAGACCCGTTTCACGAGCTTTTTTGTGACCGGACACGACCCACTTGGACGCTCCCACAGCGCTTTTCAACTTAAATTATTCCCTCCTGACGAATTTATACGCAGGGAAATATTTATACACTCCAAATTTAAGCCGGAAGGTAGACCCACGGATCCTAATTTGCATTTCCCTTTGACGAAAACAAACATAAAAAAATATTTATTTTCAAATAATTTATTATGTTTTGTATAAACAGTTTTTAAAAATTGTTTTCATTCGACTTAAATTTTTTAAACCCCTGTTTTTTTATGAAGCAAAATGAATGAACCTAGTTATAAGGGTATGCGGGTATTTACTGAGAGGGGGAGCCATTTTAACAAAAAAAAACGCACTCAAAATTCTTTCATCGTACTCAAACCCTCCCACCCCATCTGCGAACCCCATCGACACGTGACCAAAACGAAAAGTGAATTAGCTATCTATGTAGTTTGAATAAAATATAACAACCGTTTTATTAACATTTTATGCAATTGAAAAAAAAAAAATAAGGGTACGTTATACTACTTTTTCTTTGAAGTTTTGATTCAATTGTGCGAAAAAATTTTTTCTTCCCCTTTTTGATTGTGCTGCAATCTAGTAGAAACCATCATATCTAGACAAAGGTGAATACCGTAATTTTATGAAGTTTTTTTTCTCCCAATTTAAAAAAATTTACTGTGGTTAGGAAAAAACTTTCTTAGCGTTTAGCTTTTTAAAGCACTTATAAATTTAAATACAAACTCTTTTATCAAATTTTCCTATTTTGATCTTAAAAATTAATATTAAACAATTGAGGCGCTCCGGGTACGAAGGGCGAACTCAACATCGGACAAAAAAATTTTTTTTTCATTTTCAGATTCTAGACCTCTTGGTGAATACACCCATATAATTTTTCTGTTGAGTTCGCCCTTTTTTCCCCTTTAAATACGTAAAAACCGATATGCGGCAAAGCTCTAACTGCGATATCCGAGCGGGTACGAAGGGCGAACTCCACATCCTAGTCCACAATCCCCCCACTCCTTTTCCCATTCCAGGGCATGACTTTTCTGTTGAGTTCGCCCGTAACATAAAACTTTAAAATGCGAATATCTCGAAACTACGTTTTGTTGAGTTCGCCCATCGTACCCGGAGCGCCTCAATTGACGTTTTTTCTAACTTTCTACATTTTATTATTTTTGAAAAAAAAAATGTATTTTTGTAAATGGTTGTATTCAAAGACTGATTAATTTTTTTTTTTTTAACCAACAGTATCCTCGTAAAATTGGAGCAGAACTTCAAAGAAAAAAGGGCAGTATTAAGTTTAGTGGTATAACGGACCCTTAACGGCAAATCATTTATTTTATTAATTTATTTTTATCTATTTTAATAAAAAGGCAAACATTGATGACATCAAAGCTTTAATTTTGATATTTTTCTGTGTGGTTGAAATATAGAGAAAGAGAGAGAGACGTTTGGAGACGTTTGATAGAGGGCGAGGTTCTAAGTAGAAAAGAAATACGAGGGGCATTCCTTGTCTGGCGTGGGAGGGAAGGAGATGAGAGCTGCCTGTCAGACAGATATACCAGACCGAACCAACAAGCTATTGCTCTTAGCTCCTCATTTTCCCCATATTTGTTCTCTTTCTTTTATTTACTTCTTCCCGGTCCTTTTCCAAGTTTTATTTATAAAAGGGGTCCGAGAGCCCTCGAGGACAAGAACGTTCATTACATTAATAAGGCCCTTATGAGTTCGCTAAACGTTCGGAAAAAATATAAAATTCTTAAAAGAAAATTCTACAGGTCTGCAAACATTGAACGAAAATGCTAGAAATGCCTAAGTCATCTAAAAAGTACTGGTTTGAAGAGTTTGAAAAAGAAAGAACAATATAGGCAGGGGAAGTATAACGGAGGGGGAAGTATATGGGAGGGGAAGTATAAGGAAGGGGAAGTATAAGGAAGGGGAAGTATAAGGAAGGGGAAGTATAAGGAACGGGAAGTATAAGGAAGGGGAAGTATAAGGAACGGGAAGTATAAGGAAGGGGAAGTATAAGGAAGGGGAAGTATATGGAAGGGGAAGTATAAGGAAGGGGAAGTATATGGGAGTGGAAGTATAAGGAAGGGAGGGAAAATATAAAGGAGGGAGAAGTACAAGGGAATGAAAATATAACGAAAGGAGGGAAAGTATAAAGGAGGAGGAAGTATAAGGAAGGGGAAGTATGTATAAGGAAGGGGAAGTATAACAGGGGGAAGTATAACAGAGGGGGAAGTATAAGGGAACGAAAGTATAACGAAGGGAGGGAAAGTATAAAGGATGAGGAAGTATAAGGGAGGGGAAGTATAAGGAAGGGGATGTATAAGGGAAGGGGAAGTTGTTGTTTATTTTATTATTATTTTTTTTTTTTTTCGAAAAATTTTATAAGTTTTTTGAAAAATTTTCTGAGTTGCAGTCTAAGTTCATTTTCCGAAAATTTTTCTTAGTGTCATGGTAGAAATAATGGGCTCTTTGGCCTAGGGATGTGCCTCTCGTAATGGGTAGAAGTATGAAATTTCACCCTACTAAAAAAATAATAATTAAAAGTGGCAATTTTTTTACACCAAAATTCATAAAAAATATAAGGAGTAATTGGTGAAAATTTGGTGAAAATCGGACCAACGGTTCAGCCGCAGCGAATTTTTTAAAATTTAAAACAGTCATATCTCCGCCATTTTTTCGAAATTCAAAAATCGCCCTCGTTACATTCGTCTTCACCGGCTAAAGAAATTTGTGAAAATTTGGTGAAAATCGGATGAAAACTGTGGCCATGTTCCGGAAAAATATGCTACGGACGGCCGGCCTGAACCACAGACAAAGTTGAGATAGGTAAAGATCAATATTCGATTTGACCCTCCGGGGTCTGGAAGACCCTTCCCCAATAACCCGACGTCGAGGGTATCACAATAACTTCTTTAAGGAAGTTAAAAATGGAGCTGTCTCCGATGGAAATTTTTGGATAATAGTGCTCACCTTTTACCAGATTATCACTCAAACCCAAGTTCTGAAGAAAACGGACATTCCACAACCGGTTTCTGCGTAGCCCCATCAGGCTGACTATTTCATTATAAACCTTTTGAAACCAAATTTTACAGCCCCCACCCAGTTGGTTAACGATATTCTTAAGGCTGCAATTGATTTGCGCACAGTCAACTTAATCCATCCTGGAATGTGTATGAAAAGCGCACAAAAAGCGCACAAATTATTTTATGGCTATGCAGTGAAAAGCGCACAGGCTCAGGATTTACCTTTAACTCGTAGCTTTTGTGTGTTGACATTTTGGTATGTTTTGTTTTTCCTTTTAATTCTCTTAAAGGTTTTTCTGATATCAGTCCTCTTTAAATCACTCCGTTTCGGGCCTTCAGTCCTGTGTCGATACTTAATCAAAAATATGTTTCGTTTCAGTACAACCAATAAAGGTGTTCAATGTTTGATCAAAGAAAATTATATTTTTAGAAAATATCGAGAATACAACGATACTGTTACATGGCGGTGTTCATCAAAATCGTGCTCGGTTTGCGTCTTTACGAACGGTTCCCACTCTCAGATAATACGAGAATCAGGAGTTCACAATCACGAAAGTAAGTCGGACCGATACATAGAACTGTATATGACTAGAAATTCATGCAAGAACATGCAAGTTCATGAATTACAAAGCAGACCATCCAAAATAATTCGAAAATCTCTTTGCTTAGTCGAAAATACATCACTGCAACCCAGTGATGTTGTCAATATCCGTCAGTCTTTGTATTGGCAAAAGAGAAAACAATTTCCTGCTCTACCAAAAAGTCGAGAAGAAGCCCTAAAACAAGCACAGTCTTTGGAAGTATTCACGGGAAACAAAGAAAAATTTGTTCATGTGGACGGTGAAATTATACTGTTGACGAACAGAAGTAATTTGAAAAGGTTGTGCGACATTGAGACGATTTTGGGAGACGGCACATTTTATGTTTCACCACGTTTTTTCCCTCAAATGTATACGTTACATTCGTACTCTGAAGGAATATACTTACAGCTAGTATTTTGTTTTCTGCCCAGTAAAACTACTGAATGCTATATTAATATGTTTCGATCTATCATTCGTCTGTGTGAAAATTACGGCTACAATTTCTCTCCAAAAAATATGATATTCGACTTTGAAAAGGCAACTCATAACGCTGTGGCCCATGTTTTCCCAGCCAGCACAGTTTTTTGTTGTTGTTTTCACCTCGGGCAAGCTATTTTTCGTCAAATTCAAACGCTGGGACTTAAAGAAGCATATACATCAAACAACGAAACTGGAAATATAAAAAAATTTTTCGGCTTATCATATCTTCCCAACGATGACGTCGAATGGACATTCTTGGATTTGATCGAGATGGCTCCACCCGATGAAAAATTGGGACCATTTCTGGAGTACTTGGCAAAAACGTACATTGGGCCCGAGTCCACGTTCCCTCCTAAACTGTGGGCTCGGCCACCTAACGCGGCATACCCTCGGACTACGAACGGCCCTGAATCATTCCACCGTCACATCAAAGACAACTTTAATACCCCCATTGTTCTATCCACGAGGTTATCGATTGCCTGGCTAAATTTCAAAGTGAAACTTACGTTAAAATGAACAACACAAAGATGAAGCCAAAACCAAAGAAGCAGGTGAAAAAGGATGCCGAACTTTTGAAGCTCTATTCGTCATATACAGCAGGAACTATGTCTAGGATTGACTATATATCTAACGTGGGAGTGAAACTTCAACCTCAATCACGATAAATTTTAATTATGTTTTTATTTTCGACGATATTTACCTACCAATTTATTTAAATAGACGAAATAAATAATTCAATTTATTTAAAAGTACATATTATTGTTCGC